>JALPQI010009482.1:0-46382 GCA_025490895.1 Thaumatotibia leucotreta
GTTCGACCCCTGATCATCATGTATAATTGTTATATACTTTTTTTGTGGACAGTCCAACAAACATTTTGAAAATCAGCATGTTTGCATCATTTTTTATGAAATTGTACGCATTATAGGACCGCGGATCTATAACGAGTTTCGTATTAAATATTAATGGGATAGTCTCGCATCCGTGTATTTTCTAAATTTACCGTCTACTTTACACATGGCTTGCTAGAGCTTGCCAGATTATAAATTAATCACTTATATTATTATTATGTTACACTATGTCGTTTCGATTCACACTAGTCACATAGTTGTAGTACTGTAAATATTTTCACTATGAGTATTACAGTATCACGTCATCATTGACGGCGACTGTCACGGGTATTAGCGGAGGCTGGATGACTCTTAAAACTAGCGTTGAGAGGTCAAAGAATATGGCCTTAATGATTACATCCTAATGTTGACACATCAGTCACCTGAGATTAACTTTTATGTTACCAATGTTACCATATCGTTTATCAATTTTATTATGTATGAAAAGGAAAAAAAAAATGTTTTCAAATAAAACTATGAAAACGGATAAACTCGCGTATATTAAAAATTCGCGTAAAAATTGTTTTTTTTTTTCTCAAAATTAACAAAAGCCGATGCAAGACAACTTCTATTAATGTCCCAAGCAACCTGTCCAATTTAACGGAAAAAAAACATCCGGTATAAAAAAGGCGTTTGCAAAGAATATTTTTTCAGAAGGGTTTATTATTCTATGAAAACCATAAAAAAGCAAGCCCATTTAAAAAAAAACATACTTCACTAAGTACTTCGTAATATAACAATATTATTCTATTTCAGGTAAATCGGGAGAAAACTGATTACAAGGTACATATTTTAGTTCAAGGGTCAAAGACTCCTAGCCAAGCTACAGATGCTGCCTCCACTCCATCTACGAGCCGCGCAGAGTCGGAGACTGAAGCTGCAGATGAAAAAACTCCTAAAGCAGATAAGCCTGTATCAACATTTAGTACACCGACCAGTGCCGCCGCGGGCGTGTACCCCTGTCCTCTGTGCGCCTTCACTACCACGCGCCTTAACGTCTTGATCTTACACAACAAAACACACAGTGCGACATTTACACCGTACACACCTTCACCCGTTCGCAAGAAACCTGCAGCCAAATTGTCCCCCAAGGCGACCCCTAACAAAACGCCGAAGGCACGAAAACCGCGCAAAGAAAAGACAGAGAAAGAAAAAGCGGAAAAGAAACCAGAAAAAGCACAAAAACGCACCATCGACGAGCCACCGGCACCCGTGGAAGTGAAGAAACCGAAGACTGACGAAGAAATTAAGAGCAGTCTTTTAGCGGATTGGGACGATATGGATGACGACGATGACAAGTGTCCGGAGTTGGCCACGTCGCCTTCGGTGGCGGCCGCGTCGCCCGCCGAGCCCACTCCTGCGGAACTCCCCACGGCGCCGACTATAACCGCCGACGCCAAGTCAGATGAAGCCCCGGCGCCCGAGAAACCGGAGTCTTCAAGCGACTCCAAATACGAGTTCTGTGAAGACGAAGACTGGTCCCTAGAGGCAGACGCCGGCCGTAAAATACCACGAGTCAAGAATCCAGCTAAGAGAAAAGAAAGAAAAAGCATCAGCATCGATGAGGATGATGTGGCGCGAGAAGTAGCGGATTTATTGACCAGAACGACTGTGCCGGAGTTGCCTGCGGTGCCGGAACCTTTGACTGTCGAGCAAAATTTTCCTGAGCCTTCCATCGTAAAGTCCCCTGACAAAAACGTACAGGCGCTACCGGAATCTAGTAAAGCGAATGAGAAAGTAGCGCCTGAACCACTACCGACAAAAGCGATCTTTAAGACTAAAACATTTTTTCGAAGTCGACACTCTAGGAGCCAGGACGCAATAGGGAAGTACGTCGCCGAACAGCTGAACGCCGAAAGGATGGACGTGGAGACTGAATTAAACGGTTCGGAAGTGGCGTCCTCTCCCGAAGCTAGAGAGTCGCCTCCAATAGAACCCGTCAAAGTGGCTCGCCTGGCGCCGAAAATACAACTCAAGAAAATGAAAGCTGAAGCGGCACAGTTAAGAGAAAGAGAAAAAATGAGCTTGGAAATGGCAGCGGAAACGAAACCCGCTGCGAATGGTGCTAATAGTAAGTCGGATAATATAGTGATACAAAATCTGGCGCCTGCTGATGCGAAAGATGTAGAATCTAAGTCATTTACACATGAATTCAATCAGGATGTTTTATATCCTACACAAGAAATAAAACCAATCAATAAGGATACAAATGATAGCAATGTAAGGGAACCGCTTGCAAATGACATGAAACCAATTTACAAAAGTATACTTGACAGAAAAATCGAAATTAAACAATTTCATAGTAGCATTCACGAACCACTTATAACAGAAACTGGATCAAGTATTAAAGATACCCCAGAAACTGAAATAAATAATAAGGATACACAAGAAACCGAAGTAAGTAATACAGATACGCAAGAAACTGAAATAAGTAATGAAGATACACAAGAAACTGAATTAAGTAATGAAGATATACGAAATACTGAAACATATAAAAACGATACACCTGTTAAAGAAATTTATGAACCCGTTACTAAAGAAGTATGCAATAATATTGACAGTGATGTAATTGATGATAAATTAAATATCGACAATGAAAAAAAAATAGACAAGGATAACTATAAAGACGAAGGAGCTGATACATACAAACCAGAAGTAGCACAAAAACCTTGTGAACAATTGGTTAAACCGTTCATGAATGAATCTACAGCATGCGCCGTAGATGCCTTACTAAGCGTATCTAGAGAGGCTGACAGGGTTACTAAAATTATAAGTGACGATCCTCCCGAAGATTTGTTCGAAGATGACAATAAAGATAATGGATCAGGTACGAATGTTAATGGTTTTGACGAAGCTGGAAATAAGGAAAATGTATTTGTAGAAGATAAGATAGCGCCTGTTGAAGAAATGGAGCAACTCACAGAAGAAACTGTTTCTTCCGAAATTACTCCTAATTCTAAACCATTAAATGATGATGTACCACCACGTGAGGATGATGTAGTTGCTCAACAATTTGATTTAAATCACACTAATTCAGAATCCGTACAGCATGATGAAATAATTGAAGAACCACAAACAATTGAAGAGACCACTGAAATAGTCGCAGAAACAGTGGTTGACACAATACCATCTGAATCTGACCTTCAAATAGCAGAGGCATTAATTAATCTTCCATCAACAGCCATTCAAAACAATGCGTCTAGTCAACACCAACAAAACATGAATTTATCAACTCATTTTGCTAGTGGTGAATCTTTCCAGGAAGAAGTCGTTGAGACTATTAATGACGACAAGAAAAATGTTGATACAATGGAGGAATCGAGATCTGAAGACAATTCTGTAGTTGAACAAATAAGCGAATCTTTACTGCCATCAAATAGTGACACTCTGAATTCAAGATATGAAACTGAAGAAGAAAAGAGTCAAAATTTGAATGCCGCGCAGTCTTTAGTTGAAATGTCTGAATATATTGACCATAAAATGAAAGTTTCTGAACCTAAATTACCCGAAGTAGAGAACATACACTCTGTCGATGCCGTAAACACTGTTCAAACCACTGTCATAGAAACAAACCATACTGTTGAACCAAAAGTTACGGCATTGGTCTCAGATAACACCAATGAACCAATCAGCACCATATCACCTAAATTTGAAACGTCGTCATCTAAATTGCTTAAGATTTTAGAAGAACCCTGTGTACCTAAAATCGTCACGAAAACTCCAACAAAGCAAGTAATAGTGACCGGAAAAGAGAAAATACTGAACTTCGATGTCAACAAAGGTATTATTAAAAGTAAAACTCAATCACCCAAGCAGAAAATTATAATTCGTCGAAACACGCCTAGCAAAAATATTATCAATAACATAAACGAGTTGAGTTCGCCAGAAAACATTATTTTGTCTCGCTCGGGCAAGCCACCACAAGACGGCTCGTCCATGCAGACCTATACCATCCAGGCCACTTCAGACACACCCGTCGACCCCAACACTATCATCATACAACAAAAGGTACGGAAAATTACAAAACCCCCGTCGAAAGTACAAAAAATGAAGCAATTCTCCCTGGTGGCACCAGTTAATGAACCGAAGCCGGTGCCCGAACAATCGGCTACGGATGACACCTTTTACGATATCAACTCCATGCCTATAGTACTGTCAGATGACATTCTAACTCCAGAGAATATTGAAAAAATGCCTATCGTCATGTCCGACGGAAAAATCATCACAAACCCTACTCCTCCGAAACTTGTAAAATCAAAACAGATCGAAATAGAAAAAGTCTCCACGACCAGCCAGAGCAAACCCGAACTTAAAACGTTACTAATGAACCCTGTGCCCGAGGTCAGTAAAACGACCACACCGAACATTTTATCGAAATCGTCAAAACTTAGGGCGTCGAAACCGATGTTAGTTATAGATAAAGCGACTGGGAAACAGAAAATTATTATGACTAAAGCTGATCCCGCAGTCAAGGAAATAAAGCAGTCGCCCGCCAAGTTGGAACCGGTAACTCAGAGCGCGACGAAACCCGGCAAGTTCATCATCCTGCCGACCGCCAGCTCGCCGCGACCCAACCGGACGCAGAAGATAGTCATCGACCCGCAGACCGGCAAAGCGCACGTGCTCGTCGCTAAGCAAGAGCAGCTGCCCGACAACAAGCCCGTCTCCGCCAAGCTGGTGCCGCAGCCCACGGACGCCGGCCCCGGCAGCACCGTCATGATCATCACCAACGCGCAGGGCGCGCAGTCTCGCATCGTCCTCACCCCCGAGCACGAGAAAATACTCTTCCCCAACAAGCAGCAGCCCAAGGTGTCCCAGCTCAAAACCGTGACGCACCGGATATCGACCAACTCCCCCCAGAAGACGATCGTCACGTCCGTGCCGGCCGCGAAAACTCCTCCCACAAAAATAGTCCCCAAAACACAAAAGAGCGCCATCATCACGTCCAAGGGACAACTCATAGTGGGCGGGCGCGTAGCGACCACCGCCCAGAATATAGCGCCGATGCCCGAGATACGGCCCAAGCAGCGGATCATCGCCGCCGAACCGAAGAAGCTAGCGCAGACCATTCAGAAAACCTCGGCCGAGCCGCTGATCTTCTTGCAGCAAAAATCGGGCGCCGTGATGCAGCTGACGGCGGCGCAGTTCGAGCACCTGCAGCGGACCGGCCAGATCGTGCAGAAGACTGCCGTCCCGGAGAACAAAATCGTCGTGCAGAAGCAGATCACGATCCCGTCGAACGAGGCGATCGCGCCCGTGCACAAGAAAATGAGGCGGCCGGCCGCGATGTCTCCGACGCCCGCGAAGAAGCTCAAGCAGGAGGTGGCGATAGCGCCCGCTCCCGCCCCCGCGCCCGCGCCCGCGCCCGTGCCCGCGCTCACTCCGCTGACGCACAACGCTCCGGCGCCCGCCGCTTACTCGGAGCTGGACAACTTCGAGGAGCTGCTCCCGTCTACCGCAATAGCGCGCGCGCCTTCGCCACCCGCATCCACGTCAACACCCGCCCCCGCCCCCGCGCCCGCTCCTGCCGAAGCGCCGCCCGCGCCGCTAGCCGACGGCCAGCTGCTGGCGGTACCCGGGGAACACTTCGGCGGCCCGCCCGGCTCCTTCTACCTGTGCGTGGAGGACAACGGCTCGCTGACGCCCATCGACAACCGCCCGCTCGTCCTCGAGAACAACCAGCTGGTGCCGATGGCGGAGCCGGCGCAGCCCGAGCGGCGCGACATCCTCGAGGCGGCGCGCGCCACCCGCGACGTGTTCCACGAGCCGCCGCGCGACGACGCGCCCTTCCGCGACCTGAACGCGAACGTGTCCGTGCACTGCCGCGTGTCCGAGACGAGCACGACGCTGCACCAGCCGATCATGACGCCGGTGGAGGTGCCGTCGCACGCGGAGCAGCCGGCCGTGCCGGGCTCGCTGGAGGACGGGCTGGCGGTGATCGGCGTGACGCCGCACACGGTGCCGACGTCGCTGGAGCTGCCCATCACGGTGACGGACCCGCGCATCGCGCCGCGGACGGCGGACCCGCTGGCCATGCTGGAGACGCCGCCCATGTCGATGCCGCTGCTGCTGGAGGAGGAGCCGGTGGGGCGCTCGCTGCCGATCCTGACGGACGAGCCGGCCGAGGAACCGCTGTGGTCGCGGCGGCTGCTGACGCCGGGCTCGGACACGTCGGAGGCGTCGCCCGAGATCCCGCTGCAGCCCGCCATGCGGCTCTCCGTCGACGACCTCGCGCGAGCCAGCTAGGCCGGACGCCTCCTTTTTTATTGATTTCGTGTTGAGAATGTTTATTTATAAATGTATCGTGTTTTACATGTGCAATCAATTATGTTTGTCTTTCGATATATCCGTATGATAGTGTGATCGGGCCGGTCGACGCGGGACGGGCCGCTCGGCTCTCGTTAAAGTTGGGCCGCCATCGCGCGGGCGATGTAAAAAGAACGCGAGTGTAAATATGTCGTTAGAGTGGTGCGAGTGACTTCTGGGTTCGGTCTAGCCGAACGACGAACGTACCCGGCGCCGTCGGCGTGAAAATGTTTAGTCTAAGAATTTACATTTGTAAATTTTAATGCATAAATGATATTGTTGGATGATAAGAGAGTTACGAGATCGTATTTGTAATATATAAAAGTTTAGGTAATCATATTTTTTATATTGTCTAACGAGAATGGAACTGCGAAAGAGATGGAGATGGTGTGCGAACACGAGCGGCGGGCGCAGCGCGCCACAGAGGGAGACCTAATGTTAAGTACAATTTTGTTGATGTAACATTTTAAACATATTCAAAGCACATTATTGGTTTGTTCATGTGATCTATGTCGGAATCTAGATCGGACTAAGAAAATGAAGTCTTAATGTAACTTCTATGTAGTTTTAAATAAATAAATTCTAATCGAATATTATTTTTCATTTTGTCACCGTAATGGTGTTCCTCCTGTTATTGTTGCCGATTTCTAACAATGAACTTTTGACAGTTATAGCTTAATCCTTATTAATATGAGAAAAAGACTCAATTTTTCCGATAGTCTTAACGTCATATATATAAGGCTCATTTCTAAACTGTCAAAAGTTCATTCTTAGAAATCGGCAACTATAAAAAAGATGCTTCGAACCTGTCTTACCGAAGTTACCGAAGGTAGTCCATTCAACCAACTGGCGTAACGTAACAACCTATATTTGTCAGTTATGCCTAAACCCTTACTTAACCGAAACTAAGACAGTCCATATTTATACACATCTACGATTTAAATCATAGAAAATATTAATAATGAAAAGTAGGGTCTTACGTGCCGAGTAGACTACGTGTTTACGAAAGAAATTGTAGTTTTTTTTTAAATGTAAATCACTTATTCAGGCAGGGAGGCAGGTCTAAAACAGGAAGAAGCTGATCCTGTCGAAAAATAAGCAATCGCTCTTTAAAATATACGGGAACTAAAACAACGTTGCATTTCAAATATGATTTATTTCGTTTCCATGTAAAATAATTTTTATTTGCTTAAATTAATTGAACAAGGTATTGTCAATGGCTTGACTAAGTCGAATAGGTATTGCGCTAGTTTTGAACAAGTTTGAGTAACTTGCCTGGCATGGCCACTCGGTGACCAGTTTATTTAAATCACATGGTTTCTCATTTGACTACTAACTACGTACTACAGACTACGGTAACAATCGCTACATAAATTCGTAATATGAAAATATTTGCATTGCCTATCTATACAACAGAAATGTAGATGAAAAGACTTATAACTATAATACTTTATCAATTAAAATAGGGAAGAGGAAAATGGGTTGGAGGATACACCTGAGGAATAGTGGGAAAATGCAAGTACAATCTTTATAAAAGTTAAATAGGTGAGAGAATAATTTCAAAAGCATCAAATTTCACTTGGGTAGGTTCACAAAAAACCTATTGCTTACAAAAGTTAGCATTCAGAATCACGATACCTACACTATTACTACCGTAGAAAATATTGCTCGTCCTTTCATTTAATATCATAAATTAAAAACGTGTATAAAATATTGTACAAATATGAGCGAACTAGTTACAACAATGGATGTTTAAATGAATGAATACTTAACATTATCACATAGCAGATTTCAGCCGCCTAAATTCAATTCGATATCGTCGATGAGTTTCCACTTAATAACAAAACAATGTTTCGATTTCCTTGACTCAGTTTCAGAACTAGTTACAAACTAATTTTTATGCGCGTTATCGAGGTTAGACACAGCCATTAGGAACTCTTTCTCAACGCGATAATACGCGTAAAAATACGTCGATAAAATTAAATCGTGTAAATATTTCTTTTTCTGAGTAAGGTGCGCTCCTGTTATGACCCATACAGATTAAACTAAGCGAGTTCCCAGTGTATATGGCAGTTCCGTAAAACTTGACAAGAATAGGCACAAAATTATGTATGGGCCACAAACAGGTTTATTTACTGTAGCGCCTGCCGTGTGGTATTGGGCAGGAAGAGGCACATAAGGCCACCGCCAGCCAGTAATACGGCCACAATGAACGTGGGAGCGGGGCAGTACTGGTCTAGTAGTGCTGCGATGACCACGTTGCCGATGATGCCGCCCAGCCGGGCTGCCACCATGGATACCGCCACACCAGTTGCTCTGAAAGTTATAGAGATAATAGTCAATATCTAAAAGCTACCAAGCTACCAGGTTTACAAAAAACCTGGATGAATAGTCGATAGAGATCTTTCTGTTCGGGAGACGTCATCACCATCATCATCTCAGCCATAAGACGTCCACTGTTGAACATAGGCCTCCCCTCTGGACCTCCACATGTACCGGTTAGATGTGACCTGCATCCAGCGTGTCCCGGCGACCTTCATAAGGTCGTCTCGTCTGTCCATCTTGTGGGTGGACGTCCTACGCTGCGTTCTCCGGGAGACATATTATAGTACATTGTGCATTTGTAAGTTGTGTAGCGAAACGAGTCTTAGAAGGCTTTTAAAGACTCGAGTTTGTCCGCAAACCGACCGTGATGCATAATGCTTTTCTTTACACTTGCAGCAAAAAATAAGTTTTAAGACAAACTACTCCTAACGTTTCTACCTAGAGAATTTCAGTTTTCTATAACTCCCGTGACGCATGCAAGCGAACTTAGAAAACAAATGTGATGAAGACTGTTAGTCCCTATCAGATAGACTTTAAATGGACACATAAAGCCATAAATGGCTACAATGCTATTGAAGGGCTTTATCACAATGGCAATCATAACAAAATTTTGTGCGCAATGCAACAGTGCAGCACCAACAGCACCGCAAAGAATACTTCTCTGTTGGTTCAGCATCATCATCATTTCAGCCATAAGACGACCATTGCTGAACATAGGGCTCCCCTTTAGACACACATAGACCGGTTGGAAGCGACCCGCAACCAGCGATCACGTCAATCTTTATAATGTCGCCTGTCCATCTAAGTAGACGACCTACAGCCGTAGCAGTAGGTAGACGACCTACGCTGCGTTCCACATCTGATGATGTGGAACGCAGCGTAGGTCGTCTAGGCTGATGCCTATCTAAGTCACTCCTGGACGTAGGCCTCTCCTATTATCTATGCGTATAGACGCATTAGGAAGTAAATGCCCATAATCACCACGCTGGGCAGGCGGATTGGCGGTCGCAGTAATGTGTTGTGCTGTGCCCACTATGATGACCCATCATCAATCTACTATATCAAGAATGGTTAGTGACACTTCATACTCTGCGTTTACTGTTGGTTTAGTATTCACTAAAAACCGGTAGAAATCAAGAGTTCAGCTCACCGTAAGTTGGTGGGGAAAACCTCCGTGATGAGACAGTCGAGGGAGGCGTTACCGCACGAGATGACCGAGCTGAAGATGGCACTGACGATCAGGTTGTTGGTCTTGTTGTACACGAAGTACATCGCCGCCGAGCAGAGACCGGCGGAGAATGTCGCGAACACTGCAATTGAGAAATGGGTAAATAGAAACATCAATAATTTGCGTTCTGTGGCCTACGTCCAGCATTGGACTGAATGATGATAGGTTTTAGGACTTCTGAGGTGTAATCGTATGGTTTCCCTCTTACCGTCTTCTGGTGTAGTAATCACATTACATTAATTACAAATTAGACTGTGACGCATGACATGATACCGCGTAAAAGTGGGTTTATACCAAACGAACGAATGCTCATTCTATCCGCACTCTACGAAACTCGTTTTGTGTAAACATAAAAATCACCATTATTTCCATCATAATATATCAAGATTCCCCTTCCGAAATTATCCGAGCATTTCTGACGTTCGTTAACTGACTGCACCTTATGTATATTTGTCGGAACAAGATTGTATTGGGCTTTCGCAGTTTTGGATCCCTTTGTCACAGTCAGGATAGAGTTGCTCATAGAAAATAGACCCATGCTTGACCAGAATTAGAGATAATAATTATATCTCAACTTGCCTCGTCCGGGTTAGTTACAAAAATAAGATCTTTGATAAGTGAAAAGCTGAACTATTTTTCATTATCCATTGTTCTAAATCTACATGGAGAAAATTCCGAACTTACCCAAGAAGAACTTTCTGCCGAGCCGATCCATGCCCAGCACCGCGAAGATGTTGGAGGGAATAGCGGCCGCCACGGTGATGAGGGACTCCATAAACACATCCGAGCGGATGTTGGAGTCGCATGTCGCCTCTGCTGAGTGCGTGCCGTACTGGGTCACGTAGCGCGTCACCTGGAAACGATTTGTCAGTCAGAGATACATCTCGAGGGCTCTTTGATAATACTTATTGGTCTGTGATCATGTACCTATTGTTTATGCCAAAAAGAAACGGCATCGGGGATTTAATAGTTCATTACGACACAAGTGCGAAAAACATGAAATTCGAAACGAGTGACGATGTTTTAAGACACGACCGATAGGGAGTGTTTTAAATCGACACGAGTTACGAATTTCGTTTTTGTACGTGTCTCGTACGACGTTTTTTAGTGCAGATGGCCCTCTGAAGTTTTGGACCTGACGTAAAATGACACACTTCTCGCACTAGAGCCTAAAAAAGGCACCATCTGTACTAAAAAGTATCTAATGTCTGATGAGAGATCAGATCGAATGTGAAGCATTTTGCTAGTGGCAAACAGCGTTACCTACACATGAGACTGTGGTCGACGACGTACTTACTGAGCTGACCTCAGCTACACCCCTAGGGATAGAATGGCATACTATACCTACTATTGGCACAGAAAAGTAAATTTATGAGAAAGTTTGATCCCATACCCGAATAAGAAGAATATTTAATGTCTAAGATACAAGGGTATTTTTTTACTTATTTTTGCATAATGCAAACCTGCATGTAGGTGAATAGATTCATGATCAAACAACAATACCATCATTGTGGTATTTGTGATTGTTGTGGATGTTTTACACACTCCGTTTGCGAAGTACCTACTGTATCTTGAGTACCAACGTAGTTGTACCAAGGTTCAACATTTTCTGTAGATGGGTCAGTACACCTTCCTCTTGTTACTCACTATGAATAACATTAAGACACAAACTGACAAAACTGTGATTTTTAGGAGAGTTAGGTAGGTATGTACTTGGCCTTTCCGTTTTGGGACACCCACTATCATGTTAGCATAGCCTGGATAATTTCTTCTAGCAACATATGCAACTTTTGTCCCATGGGACGTGACAGAATAACAAAAAAAAATGATCTATCAGATATTACCTCACAAATGTCGGCTGGTTTGTTGTCGTTCATTCTCGACCATTCGTCGAAACGGTTGAACATTTCAGGGAACCACATCATGAGTCCGTAATATCTGGAATAAAATGATGGACAATGTTATTATAATAACAGAAATATGACACCTACGTAGACTACTGCATTCGTGGTCAAATAATGCGGGTCAGGTGGAATGTTTCATAGAAAATACTGCAGACGAAGCTATGTTTAAAATCAGCAGATTTTTTAAATATTTACAGAATAGGTGGAATCGATTTTCCTTTTCTTTAGTTCAATCCAAAAAATATTTAGGTACCTACTTAAGTAAGCTTTGATTGAATTAAAGAAAAAAAAAATTCACTTTGAAAATTCATGTATTTTATAATTTTCGTTGTCATAACCAAAACTCACCCTATATGGAACGTGAAATTGATGGTGATCGATATCGTCGTGAACTTGAGTATAGGCGGCACGAATAACTGCTTGCTGTGCTCCACGATGTCGCTGAGCATCCTTCTTAGCTTCGACTTGGGCACCTGCGGTTCCTTCGTGTCGATCTGCTTCTCCGGTTTCGTATGCATAGGCTCCTCTACCAAGAGTTGTTTGACAGGGTATTGGTCCTTGCTCTTGCCGGTGTTCATGAGGTAGATGCCGCGGAAGACCTCTAGCGCGTCTTCGTGGCGGCCGGTGGAGATGAGGAACTTGGGAGACTCGGGCAAGAGGAAAAGCAGAGCGGCGACAAGGAACGATGGCAGGGACATGACAAGTAAAAAGATGCGCCATGAGTTGTATACGAAGCCGTTCGTCTCTCCTCCGATCCCTGGAAGCAGCAAAAAAAATATAAGTGCCTTTTCAATCTGCGGAACTGACTAAAGGTAGGTAGGCTTAAATAAGAAGATATGATATGGGCCTTCCCTACAAAGGTTAACAGCTGCAAGTGACTTCGGAATTTGTAGCGGGGGCAAACAGTCACTGTCACTATAGACGTAGAAAAGGCCTTTATATGTAGGTATAGGATTTATTAGGGTCGTAACGACTTACCACTAGGGATAATGACCCAGGCCAGTCCAGCTACGAACAGATTTCCGAGTGTCCAAAACGCAGCCATGAAGCTCAACATGGCACCGCGCTTGCTTTTCGGCTGGAACTCGGCGAAATACGACCAGATCACAGGACCCGAGCCTCCGAGCCTGTAATAAGTATATAGAAATCAATTTCCCTATCCATTGTAAGTTCCAGTGTTTCAATACCGCTTTGATTCTAGGACACGTTTTTGTAGATTTGTTGCCTCTCCATGTGTCATAACTAATGTTCATACTAGATTGTTAATATGATACATGTATTTATATTTAAGTAGTAGGTACTTATGCAGTATGATACTACTGCTTTAGATACCTACATACGAATCTAAAAAGCAGAATTCCTTTCCGTCTCGTACACTTCTGATACCTAAACAAGATGGCATGTTTTCACTGTTCTATCTTGAGCGGGAAAAAATAAGCATTGGCAGACATATTTATGTGTACTTATTATTGATCTATGGAATTCAGCCACAAACCATGGTTTCGGATATAATACTTTTTTCGAAAAAGTCGTTTTGAATATCCAAGAATCGCAACCAAGCCGCCGCATATATTATGCAGAAAAATATGGATACTTACGCAGCTCCGTTGATGAATCGGAACAACATGAAAAGCTCGTAGTTCTGGCTGAAGGAGGAGGCGACGATGGCCAGCGCGTTGATCACGGAGATGGCGATGAGCACGCGTTTGCGGCCCAGGGTGTCCGCCACCGAGCCCCATGCGTACGCGCCGGCCATCATGCCGATGAAGATTATGCTGTTCAGCCATCCCTGGAACAGTCAGTTTTTATATAAGCGTCGAGTTTCGTTGTGGTAAAAGGCCAAAGCAATTTACGAGCTCGATCGACATCCTTTGTTGGATTTTGAATACCTAATCTCGCTGTTTATCGTAATAGTTCAGAAAGTTCTGTATTAGTCTTCAGTTTTTTGCTTTAATACGTTTTTATTTGCCAGAACTTCTTTGATGTCAGTAATTATCGTTTGGGCGATAAGGAAACTCTTGAATTGCCGAAACGCATACGTAAATATGCAAAAACTCGAACCATTTACTCCATGACGTCTTCTACTCGTCTAAAGGCAACGGTGATAAATCATACTGCCTTATAATCAGTTACGTCAATGACACGTCCATACTTGGAACAAAATTTATACCCTTTTAACAGGTGCATTATCGGAGATTTTATGTTTAGATACTGCTACGTGGATATATCGGTTAGACATACACTTAGGTGCAAAAGTGTGCCAATGTTACTATTTCAATTAAATGTAAACAATTAGATGATACCTACTTCAAATATTTCTGGAATATTTTTAGTGGTGTTATTTATGATTTAATTATCTTCTAAACAGACTGACAAATTATCTACATACAGGGTGATTCTTGAGTCATGAGCAGGAGTCAACAGGGTACTAGGGACGGTCACGCTGAGCAACTTTTTCTTCGGAGACAACCAAGAAATTGCATAAAAAATCTCTTAATTACGAGTTAATTGATACTTAACTAACAATTAAGGATCAATTAACTCATAATTAAGAGTATTTTTTTGGATATTTCTTGGCTATCGCCGTAGTGAAAGTTGATCATTATGACCGTCCGTAGTAGCCTGTTCACTCCTGTTCATGACCCACGAATCACCCTGAACACAGATTGGTGTAGATATTTTGACACAAAATCATAAAAATTTCACCCTTTTTATTTTTCACCTCGTATGAAAAATCTGTGCCTCACAGTCAATTGCACAACTTTTAAGTTAGGGAATTTTATCCTCTTTCATGCGGACACTTTTGGATCTACGAGTAAGTGTATGTACAGTCAAGGGCATTAATATATATACACTTCTCCATACTGATCCCTTACAAATGTGTCTATATATTAATGCACTCGACTGTACGCATCGTGTTTACTATTGTTTGTTTACATGAGTCTACTGAAGGAAAAAAAAGCAAACCTTAGTCTGTGTGGTGAGGTCTAAGTCGCACTGTGCCGAGGGCAGGATGAAGGACATGGAGATGACGTCCATCTCCTCGGAGGTGCTGACCAGTCCGCAGACCGCCAACAGCAAGTAGTGGAAGCGGCCATATCCTGTCACAAGTAAACAAGTCACGCCACATCTTCGCAGAACCCTCCCTATGCACATAAACTTCCCAACGGTAAACTCATCTTTAGGCGATCTCTACACTCGTAACAACTACACGTAAACAAAGGGCAGCACACACTGGTCGACATCTGACGTTGCAAGTTGTGGGAATTTAGTGAATCGCAGAACTGTTTACGAGAAAACACTCTGGAATGTCATGCGGAGTCATTCATAATTGTACTATGAGTACTAATGTTACACCTTTATTTTTATTTGCGAGCGTCCGGTTCCGATGGGAGTATTTTGTTACGGTAATGTTTTTGTTTTCTGTAAACATTGTTACGTAACTGCTTATGGGACGTTATCATCAGGTAGCTTTATTGCTTAATCGTGACTTCTGATTGTTAAACAGTGTTTATTTGATAATTAGAACCCACTTCCTACTATTATAAAATAAACAACGAATAGACTTGTTAAACGGTTAAGTATACCTACAAGTCTGTAAATACCTAGGTGGGTAAGTTACTAAGGAGAAAAACCACCGAAATGTTACATTATTATGATTGGTGTGCTTTAATGTTTAAAGTGACAGGGAATAAGATCCTTTGAGAGCTAATGACCAGGGTACCTATATCTTTTTTATATACAAAATATTTCATTAACGTGATGAATCAAAACCTTTCTGGCTTTTGGCCCAGTGATATGGTGGTTTGTTGTTGTATCTTGGTACCTACTCAATTTGCAGGCATGTATATTGTCGGTTCCAGTTACTTAATACAATTTTTGATACTGGGAGTACTTTATTAACCTCCTGCCGTCCTGACAATAAAAACAGCAAGTTAATTTTGAATTCATAGTGTAGGAAATAGATATAATTTCTTGAGGAGACCTTTTAATAGGCCTCTGGGCGGCAGGAGGATAAAATATTCTTAAGGCCAAGCCACACAGGAGCAGGTGTGGCTCAGCCTTTATTTTAGACATTTTCATCTGATACATTCTACTAGGTTCAAGCTACCTACTACAGACAGTAAGGCACTGCGGCCCTACCCTGAAAAACGAAATTCGTAAATTTCGAGGATTTGTCTCGCTCACTCTAATGACGCCTTCGTTTGAGTGACAGAGAAAAATCCTCGAAATTTACGAATTTCGATTTACGCGGTAGTAGGCCTGGTCTCATGGCGAGCTACTAAGCTATGAACTATGGCTATAAACACGAACAAAAGATACACACTCCCGCCTCCCGTGCAAAAAAGAGACACGGCGATACTCGCCCGGCGGTGATAGCTGATAGTATCGCCGTGTCTCTTTTATTTACACGGGAGTGCGTATCTTTTTTTCGTGCTTATAGCCGATAGTTCATAGGTTAGTAGCTCGCGGTGAGACCAGTGCCTAATGGTACGAGAGTTTTACGGGTCGATGTTGTCCGGTCCATTGTATCAACCGATAAAGGCCCGCGTGTCTGGGCTTCAATAGGAGGGTCTGGCCAATTGAAATGATTAGTTACGTACATCCTGATTTACTCTTCTTTTATACAGGGTAAAATAAATCGTGATTATCACGAATGAAACGTTTGTTATTTCATCATCATCATCATCAGCCTATGTTAGTCCACTGCTGGACGTAAGCCTCTCCTATTAACTATGCGTATAGACGCATTAGGAGGTAAATGCCCATAATCGCCACGCTAAAACGGATTGGCGATCGCAGTAATGTGTCCACTATGATGACGCTGCTGCCCATCATCAATCTTGTAGAATGGTCAGTGACACTTCAATCCCTTAGTCGACTCTTACGATACCCGCAGGAGGAGTTGGGGTGGTGACAAATGTATTCTTACTGCCGTCACCACACGGCGGTTTGTTATCTGTATAAACATTATTTGTCGCTGATTTTGTAATACGACTGCAGAAGTTGAATAAATAAATAAAATGAATATCTTGGGACATCTTACACAAATCGACCTAGTCCCACGGTTAGCTCTATTAAGTAAGGCTTGTGATGTGGATACCAAGCGACGATATATATAATACATAGATACATATAGATACTTAAATACATAGGCAGCCACGACCATAGAAGGAAGAAAGATATTTGATAAATAAATACACAAATAATGCCCTGGATTCGTAGGCAGGGTCACTAGTGTCACTAATAGTCACTACCTACCAACTAGGCTACGGAGACACATTAAATAAGTTGAAAGTAAATACCGGCTAATTCGATAGCTTTCTCGAAGTCAGCTTTCTCAGAGACTGGGCCTTTTTCCGGGTCGCCTTTGACTGGTGTCTTCAGCGACGGGACGACTGCTGAAAAACAAAGCAGTTCAGACAAAGATTTTATTTTACACCTAGAAAAAAATGCACGAAACTACTATTGTTACTTTTTTGACGAGACACGTTCTGGGGTCCAATCCAACTCAAGAATCTGTCAGAACCAGAAGAATGTAAGATCATTGCTACAGGTCTAGCTGTTATTATTTTATTAAGACAAGTCGAATTGATATATTTTTAATTGATTCTTATCACATTCGTAAGTAAGCACGGTACACTCAGCGTCAATACTTTGTAGCAGCCAAAGAGGCTAAATAGTTGAGCATACCATAATATTAAACTATTTGGCTGCTACAAAGTATTTGATGCTGACTTTACGTTAAGCATTAATGGCTATAATATAAAACCATTAGTTAAACTGAACCTGGACTATTTTACTGTGTCAGAAAATATTACGCACTGAAATAGTACATTACGACACAAGTGCGAAAAACATGAAATTAGAAACGAGTGGCGATGTTTTAAAACACGACCGACAGGGAGTGCTTTTAATCGACACGAGTTACGAATTTCGTTTTTGCACGTGTCTCGTACGACGTTTTTTAGTGCAGATGGCCCTCCGAAGTTTTGGACCTGACGTAAAATGACCCACTTCTCGCACTAGAGCCTAAAAAAGGCACCATCTGTACTAAAAAAATGCTTTTCGAAATAATTATTAAATAGGTACTTAGGTATTTTACGTGGCCTAAGTAACTTGCTCGAATTTGCGCATCAACTAGTTCCGTTAATAAAACTCACCGGCGCACGCGATCACGACATACCTAACCTGATAGTTAATTTGGGGGCCAGTCCACTTTTCTAGTAGGTATTTAGGTACTTCCAATATGCCTTCTACTCTGGCTAGCCTTGGAATACTTGCCGGCGAAGTCGTTTTATTAGGACTCTAGTGATAATGATAAGTGCCGTTTGCATAGCACTAATTGTTTTAGATAAATTGTTTAATTTAAATAGGTAGATGTAGGGTAGGACCTTGTTGAAAGGTCACCCGCTGATCAAGCAAGATCCTCTTTGTCGAAATCAATAATGCGTTGTGGGATCGGAGGCCACATTCTAAATGTTATGGATCCCTACGCCAGTAAGTAACTTCATGTAGAAAATATTTTTAATTGAGTGTCTTACCAAGTTCTGCAGTCTTGGAACCTGGTCCGTTTAGTTGGTGGTTCCTTTTTACATCACAATCTGTAAAAAAAAACATAAATGAGTGTTGAGTAGTGAAACGATAAATAAATAATATTTAATTAATTAATAGGGACATTCTTCCACAAATCTACCTAGTTCCAGGGTATATAAGCTCTACATATTAGCTAAGGCTATATAATGTTTATACATTGCGATCGTTGTTTCTGAGCTACGTTCTTTTCTGAAAATGAATTAATATTTGTTCACAATACATAATTCTACAAATAAATACGTAGGTACCAGTAAGTAATTTTAACAAAGTAGTAGTAAATTATAATAAACTCAAAGAAAGGCTTCTTAGCTGTCGATACCATGCCCGTAATAGCCATAGCTTAATAAGCTTTTATGTAGGTACCTTAACAGCTTTATAGTATTATAGACACCTACTGATAATATCGTGATTATTGTTTTACAAAAGTACAGTCTGAGATATTGATCTACAAAATTACAACAGTACCGAGTTAACTGACCCCCTCTGCATACATACTCAATGCAACACAACAACGACACCCAACTAACAACAACAGTTGGTTACAACTCTATCAGTATCAATACCTACACTGACTAACGTATTCAAAAATGATTCATTCGCAATGCTTCCTCTGGAATATTCACCTCCATAACGACTAGGTAGGTACCCAGTGCGTTTGGTAAGCGGTTATTGTAACTCGCGAGTCAAATTCTTAGTCTACTCGTGTAAGCGAACCTACGATATGCAAGTACTATATGAATAGTCAGGGAGCTGTTTTACACTGGTTCGGTCAAGCACTCTCGGTGGGAGTCAGCAAGATTGCAAAAAAGTGACGACACCCCTGCTGTTGACTGTACAATCCGTACATCAGCAGCTCGTCAGACGGGCACAATTGAATTAGGAAACGTTTACGCTTATCCGACTGCATCTTCGGCCGATCCGCCGTAAGTGTGATGAGTGTAACGCCACGTCACTGCCTCGAGCCGATTATCGCCGGTTCGCAGGGTGCTCAATCACTTCTGTCACGATCATGAGATGAGGGTCATGCCACGGAAGCTATACAAACATCCCAATCTTCTAGCGCCTTGGTATGTGTTTGGTTCGCTTTTACGCTTCATTTTTCAATGGCAGTCTGGCCATGAACCGCCCCTATCCGAGTTACCTAGAGTTTTGTAAACCCTGGATCTATGGACGTACAGATGACATACTAAGTACCACGCATTATCTGGGCCATTTTACAGTCCCTTGTTTCATTGTCATATGGCAAAGGATGCGACTATCTATTAGAATCTAAGAAGTACACTGAGATATTTAAATTTTCCTGTAATGATCTTGAAAACACGCTGAAGGCTGACATGAGGGTAAACGAGCTTACAGTAGAAGATGCCTACGATCGCGCAATGTAGAGGAAAGGTATTAGGAAAGCGAACGCTGGCAAAGGCCGGGACAGAATGTTACGCTGGGTAGGAGAAGACGAAGAAAACATACTCTGGATTTATCAATATGGCCATACATTACTAACTTTCTGCTTCGAGGTCGTACCGATAATATGAGGGATCCACTCGCATTCCGGTGGCTTACTGCTTCTGTCCCTCGATTTTACTAGCAGTGGATTACTATGTGACCTAATCCGTCGATCAGAAGTTGAGAACTCACCGTGAGGTTTGGGCCCCGGGTCAGTTTCTACCATCCTATGCGGGCAGACGGCGATGTAACTCGGCGGGCGCGCGGACTCTTCTCACTGGCTCCCGGCTCTTTTCCAACGCCTCTCGACTCGGCTGTAACAAGATAAGATCAAGGTAAGATCGGCTGTCAGTTTATCACAAAATTAACGAAGCTAGTACAGTAGCCATCAGGTATATCGAAGCATCGAAGCGGCCAGGATGCTGGGAAATGAGCACGCTTCTATTGCCATGGCGTTAAGAGTGAATGTTCAAAACTTCAGATATGTTTTAGCATCGTGGCAGCTCCGATAGATAAATCTGGGTCGCGTTTTATAAAGTTACAATTTACATTTTCGCTGTTTTTGCCTCTCTAACGCACGCACATACGCTAGAAAGAGAGGCAAACAGCGAAATTGTAAATTGTAACTTTATAAAACGCGACCCTGGTGGCGACCGTATAGTCTGATCACATTTCTTCCAAGACATTAAGTGAATCGAAAAAAAAAACCGTGCGTATAGTGACTTTAGAAATGTTTGACAGTTACGGACATTAGTTTAACCAATAAGAGAGAAATGTGACATTCTGTAACACTACAGGATGTTTCATCAGACAAACCTCAGCCACCTCATACCGAGCAAGTTTTCCCAGTGGACCAACCATGAAATTTGAAACAAAAATAATTCCCTCGTAGGCACACAATTTCAAGAACGGACCATCAAAATGTATGAAACCAACAGTTTTTATTTCGCGATTTCGGATTTAGTCCCATTGTAAAAGTTGCTTACACATATGGGATGTCTGAGGTTTTCAGAGGGTGGTGAAACACTTTCGTTTCGTTTGTATTATATGGAACTTCAACAACAACCGACAGTTTCATGTATATTGAGAAAAAAATTGTGATTGGATCATTAAGGCAATCTTGTCTTCTGTGATTGAAATTAGTTCAATTGTGAGTATTTTGGGAAAATAACCTTTTGTTTACAGCTTGGCAAAAAAGAGTAAAAATTAAAAAATAGCACCATCGTAGTGTCGTCCCTTTCAAATAAATATGCGGGAGAAAACGGGACGACACTACAATGTTGCCACTTTTTAATTTCTGAGCAATTCTCTTTATTTTTGCCACTAAAATGAAATATGAAATTTTAGGTAAATTTTATACTATTTCTGCTCAGAATCACGAGCTGATTCCATTTCCGGCGAAAAAAAAAATGTCCCAAAAATTTCATACATATTTCGAATATCCTCTTGTGTTACCGCCATAGAAGGTGTATGGAAAATAGTAACACAATAGGAAAAAAAATCATGACACTTTTTTTTTCGACGGAAATGGAATCGGCTTGTGATTCTGAGTAGAAATAGAATAAAATTTACCTAAAATTTCATATTTCATTTTAGTGGCAAAAATAAAGAGAATTGCTCTTCTACTCTTTTTTGCCAGACTGTACGAGTCTCTGTCGTACATTTGGAATTGGCTCATATTTCAGAAAAGTGAAAAGCGATTTTTTTTAAACATTCCTATAATCGACCTGTGAACATGCGATTTTCGACACTCAGCTGTCAACTTCATTGCTATACTATCTACGATAATCAGAGATCTGACAAATGGATAAAATATCATTGTTCGCAATAATAATTATGGACATAATAATTATAAGTATTATAAGTATTAATTATAAATAAACCTATTTTGGAGTATAGCTCAACCGTATGGAATCCTAACTATAAGTGCTATATTAGTAGTATCGAAAGTATCCAGAAAAAACTCATTAAACATTTAAAATTTAAAAGTGTAAAATCAGCTGTACCGCTCAACATTGATAAACTGGTGTCACTCGAAAACCGCCGCACATTAAAAGACCAGATATTCTTATATAAAATATTGAGAAACCTTGTTGACTCTCCTTATTTATTAAGTAACCTTAAATATAAAGCTCCTCGCCTGAATACACGACGTAAAGACCAATTGTTCTACACTCCCTTTACTAAAAAGAAGTACAGATCTAACTCTTTTCTTATAAGAGCCTGCAGACTTAGTAACAATTTATTTTCCCAGATTGATATGTTTGATGTCTCGTTAGTTAATTTAAAGCGTGAAATATTATCGCTTCTCGCCTAACCTTTTTAACCAATTGTATAGACGCAACCTCCGAAATTCTTATAATTCTATTTAATTGTAACTAAATTTTGTAACTTGCCGACTGTTACTGTTAGTTATTTCGCTGTATTTTACAATTTATTTGATTTATTAATTAGTGGCAACTGTATTGGTTTATGAAATATGTACTGATACTTGTAATTATAAGAAACATGTACCGTTTGTGCCCAAATAAACATTAAAACATTAAAACAATTTATTTAGATTTATTTCAGAATGAGGCTGTACCATAAAAGTAGTTATTTTGTAAGTTTTAAGCTCAGTTACGTTATGTTATGGCATTCCATGGTAGCTAGGTTTAAAATCTTTAAAAGCTCACATTCATGGTAAGACACCAAGTAAGACACATACCGAGGAGTAAGAGGAACGAAATAGTATAAAATATAACCCTGAAACAAATGTCTCAAGTGCTGTTTAGTCATAAAGAATTGGTTTTACATATGCAAATAAAAGATTTTATGAGTTTATAAAAGCTTTTCTTTAATATGCGCGTAATAACACTATAAAATCATATTACGATCTTTTTAAAAACGCAATAAAATCAATATTGAAAATATTGAAATGGATTTTCACTTGTAATGGCCGATGGATATTTTTATAGGGTGATTCTGTTTTCACTTTTCATTACCATACTTCATTGGCGGTATATAAAAGTAAATAGGACCTTTGCAAGAATTACAAATAAGCACACGAAGTATAATTTAACCACTTTGACGGGCTGGTAAAAACGCGCAATTTTGGTCTTTTGCCACTTTGACAGGTAATGTTGAAACATAGTGGGAAATATATTCCCTCTGCCTTAAAAAGGGTTAAGATAACCGAATATTTTACGGCCATTTATTTTAATAATGTAAATCAACCGATAATGTTTAAGTTTTGGTGTGACGGATTAATCGTTCTGAACTTCCTATAGCAATGAGTTACCTATCTGAACACTTGAGAGGGTCTATCTAAAAATATCATTGAGTCAATGTTATGTGTTTTCGGCACATCTTGCGCATGACTCTTTGTTTGCACTTTGTTTTTGTGGCCAAAGTTTGCGCAGTGTCTTTCTTATCTGGCGGTGGCTTATTTACAATGTATTTTTTAAATATTTACATAGGACTCATAGGAGGCACAGATGTAGAGAGTTATAAAAATAGTATTGATTCCTATAGGAACATAAATATTCAGTATCGTATCCTGATTGGGAATTAGTAGGACACATAATTATTTCAGGCTTATCTGAATTCTTTTTTTTTTGGCGAAATAAAAGCATTATAATGATAACCATTTAACACTGTAGGTATGTTACATGATATGATAGAACGAAAACGTACAATTCTAGAAAACAATACGCATCATAAAGGTATCAATGCCCGACTAACCTGCCCCAATAAACGGCAATTGTATTCACAATGTCATAGAAATAAAGTTGACAGCAAGATGTCGAAAATTGAGTCTCATCGTGTTGATCATTTAGGTGTTTACGATTCATGTATTTATAAATAAAATCTTTTCTTCGGTTACCGCGATGATTGCTCATGAAATAATAAAATCATTGAAATTAAATTATTACTATTATTAGGAGTCCAACTCCGAGAACAAGAATTCATAAAGGTATATTCATTCATAGTAAAGTACTCGTACCTAGGTACTTCGGACATTTAGATTACTCGCTGTTTTTATGGAACAAGCGTGTTTCCCGCGTTGGTTACCAATCCAAATCACATGACCTAGCCCTAGCCAGACGTTGAAAAAACATCCTGCATCTACAGTCAGCAGAAAATTGCGAAGCGGGCATGGTGCTTAAAATAAACTTGGCACGACCTTATTGCTAAGACTATAAGAGTGTGTTGAGATCATTGTGAACACCCTACCTGCTAAGCAATATCTGCTGCTGGCTGTAAATCTACAACAATTACGATGAGACATTGAGAATTCGATTGTTATCGACAAATGTGCCGCAGCTTTGCAAATATGCTTGTTCGTACGTTCATTGATGTGTCGTTATCACAAAATTTATGCGTGGATCTATTGTCTTTACGACTAACTACTTCTACGATTACACTATCATTGAATGGTGCAAGACAAGAATAAGCGGGAAGTGATCGTGTTCTAGTGTTAACGTCTATGTTTACTAACATAATGGTGATTTTTTTTTTATTTATTTGTCAGAAAAGATACTGAATCCTAAGTCGTCCCGTTGTTGTCATAATAAAGTTTTAAATCATGTTTCACTGAAAAAAATGCTAAGTTGGATTTATCAGATCTTTCGTAATTCTAACCGGAAATTAAGGTTGATTGGGTCCTATCACAAATATTTTTTTGATTTTACCAAACTTTTTATGTTGGCATTTTACTAAATTAATTTGGTTGATTACACCAGTTTTTTGTTGATTTCACCAGTTGTTTGGTATAATGTACAATGTTCTTTGTTGATTTAACCAGAACTCTGGTATCGACTTCAACCTTTTTAGTTTTGTAAATTTGATAGCAAGGATTTGTTAGATATATCAAAGTTTCCTCGTAATATAGCCAACCTAAGTCACTTTGGTAAATATTTTTTTCAGTGTTGGTAATATTTTTGTAACTTTCGTCATTTGAGTTTGCATTAAATATTTGCAAACTGCATAGGGCAGAAACCTGCGGTTTTGCATGTGGCCGGCTAAACAAGGTTTAACTACTTATTTTAAGGTAACTATGACACCTCTACACTAAGGCTATAAATGTACCTACACATTGTACAGTACCGGTCAAAAGTTTAAGTTCACTCCATAATTTCGATACAAAATAGACTTTTGAGCAATTTTTTTTTTTCAGTGTTTATAGCAAAATATTTTTTCTAGCTTATTCGAGAGCTACTTATTTAATATTAATTTCCCATAAAATCAGGACAATTTCATACATTGGATCCGATAATAATTCTTAGGCAAGGGAAGTTGTAATTTTTTGATCAGCTGCAACAACTGCCTCAGTTGTCTGGGCTGTTCGAAAGTAACGGTTAGTTAAAAAGGAATAGCTCTATAATCAGTCACATATTAATTGAAAACAAGTGTGGACTTAAATGCTGGAAAAAATGATAGCCGAAATGATCGATTTCGTATCAAAATCGTGGTGTAAACTTAAATTTTTGACCGGTACTGTATGGCGCTACAATCGTATCGCATCGTATCGTAGCATCGTGTCGTATTGAAGGTAGTCTTCAATATTAAAAAATACCTACTGGAAAATGTACCATAGTTACCTGGTATTAATGCCACCACCAAGGCTTGCAGTAAAGTAACGCATCTGTTGCAAATTTACCAAAGTAATCTTTAGTATTGTTTAGCTAAGTGCGTGACCTATTGGCATAGGACCGGCAGTGAACACGCAAGTGCGAGAAATAATTACTATGTTACTTAAGAGGGTTAGGTATTACGAGCATTTTTTATTCCATTGCACATCATCAGCCCATTTCAGTCCATTGCTGGACGTAGGCCTCTCCTATTACATACTTATGCGTATGGATTAGGAGGATGCATTAGTAAATATTATACTGTCTTTGTGGTGACGGCAGTAAGAAATGTAAGAATACATTTGTCACCACCCCAACTCCTCCTGCGGGTGTCGTAATAGTCGACTCCCGCGACAATCCGCTTGCCCAGCGTGGTGATTATGGGCATTTACCTCCTAATGCGTCTATACGCATAGTTAATAGGAGAGGCCTACGCCTAGCAGTGGACTTTCATAGGCTGATGATGATAATTAGGAAATAATGCCTATAATTGCCACGTTGGGTAAGCGGGTTGGCGACCGTAGTAATGTGTCCATTATGATGACGCTGCTACCAGTACTCGATCTTAAATAAATGAATAGTAGCGACTACTATTCTAACTGCCGTCACCACGTGGCCTTCCACAATTTCGCTTGCAATTTTTATATCAGATCCAACATCGGATCACGATCGTGAGTCTTTTCGTGATAGGGGATAAAATCTGCCCTAAAATACCCATACACTTTCAGAACCTTGCTATACCGCCATTCATAGACTATGAATACAAATAACAATAAGTATAAATACAATGTATAACAAATGACAATAAATAATGATCTAAGTACATTATATATTATATTTGATCAGCTGCTCCATAAATACACTTATAAGTCTGTGTTAAATCGGCGTGACGAATAAAATAATCCATTGTAACAAATTATGGTATTGTTTAATGCTGAAAAAAATTATGTAATAGTAAATTAAGGAATTCTAGCTCAACACTTTTTTGAATTAAATAAATCTAACAATATCATGTTGGATTTTGGAGTTACACTTTGTAGCATTTTAAATCTTGAATCGTAGGTACCTGGGTCAAAATTCTTTTCGTTGTCTTATTTTGTGTCCCTAAAAAATGTGACACAGTTGTGATTTTTGTATGAGATGATGTTTTGTTTCTAATTTTTGATGTATGGATTAAAATCTAGCGTGAAAAAGAAACGAAAGTGCACCGTTTTTTATTTATATACTGAGTCGAAACACACCACCTAACGGACCTTTTCGTTGAGTGCGAATATTAAAATGAGTGTTTTAGTAAAAACGTCCCACTTCCGGACGGAATTGACTTGTACCTTTGTACGAATTTTATTTAAATATTTGATGTTTAAGTAATCATCATGGAACTGGCAAGTTACTTTTAACGTGTTTTTGCTATAGCTACGAAACGTATACAAAGTAATATATTAAAAACATTAAAAAGTGAATATTAGAATCTTAATATTGGCAAACTGTTTTACCATTTCTGAATACATCGAAACGGTTACTTAAAGTGGAAACCAAAACATGAAACCTCAGTCTGAATGATAGGGTCTTAAAACTAAGACACACAATTTTGACGGCTAAAACAAAGATTTTATGATGCTTTTGCAAGGGCAGCCTTAACGTTTCTATTTTACTAAAACTGGTATGTCAGTAGGTACATGCATATATACGCAATGTTACAGGATATCATTACGTCTACGGTCCTTGGCATTGCCGCAACCAATTAAGTTTTGCATAGAGTATGCCTACACCATGCCGCGATCTTAATAATACAATTATAATCTCTTTAATTTCTGTTTAATTGCTTATACTTATATCTACAAAGTTTCCACAACCACCTCCTAGGTTATTTTAATGAGTTTGCATTTGAGGCATACAACTGAAATACGGGAGAAATAGCCTTTTGATATATAGGTACATACGTAATCCTTGTTAGATGATTAAATTGATATTATGATTTTCAAAGTGTACTACATAATACAGTGTGTAAGTCTAATACGGGCGAAGCTACCACCCGTTAGGGTGTTAGTTTACGACATAATAAGTACATTCAAATAACTTTTACTTAAAATTAGAGCAACAAAATTTTCCATACAAAATAATTCGGCGCGCAATGTAGAGCAACATACGCGAGTTAAGCACTCGTTGACAGCTAATTTCAAAAGCAGATGACATAACTGCCATATCAACAATAACAAATGTTCGTACATACATTGCTGCTCCGATAATCTTAAAAAAATTCTGTGGGGTCTAAATTAAGAGTAACTTTAAAATAACCTTGTAATCCATGATTACACTAACGAATCCCGTGCCTGGTTTAATTGATCGCCCGTATTAGATTTACACACTATATAGTATGTAAACTTTGCAGTACCTATTCTTTACTTTTAAAATAGTCTACCATTACTAAATGGTGTAATATAATATTACGAAATCATACTTGTGTGTGGCGTGGCGTGAAGATGTTGGTTCAATAACCAGAAAATCGTGCGTATATTCCATGCCTAGTTAAGCGATAAAATCAATATTAAAAGGTTATGTGAAATTGGTTTAGCTGTACATTTGTATAAATCTTTGCTGAAATACAAAAGCACAGCTATGCTAAACAAACCTGTAGGCTTAGCACAGGATCAGTGCGACAATATGTCGCTGCGAGATAGACTATCCATTCCTCTTTTATTCATATAGTTGGTAAAAAATGGAAAATCTATCTCGCGGCGACATACTGACATACCAATCATGTGCTAAGCGTTCATATAATGTGTTGTATAAAATCTGCGTAATGTTTATAATTTTGTTACTTAATAAATATAAAAAGAATACATATAAATATGTAGGCAAAATTTTGGGTGAAAAACAATGTTTACCGTTTGGTGAAGTCCATTAGATATTTCGTTTATCTATAATATATTATAGGTAAGTACATTTTTTTATGAAGGTTTAGCGAGGCAAATCACGCAACTATTAAAATAGCACAGGTGCGGCAGTGCTGTCCATCTGTCGTACTTAAACATAATTAATAATATATATAGGATTATGAATATTATGATAAATCTAAGCTAAAGAGTCTTCATTTTCAAAACTGTACCTACAATTTATATAGGTACATAAACCAAATCTAACTAACCTAACCTATATATGTATAAGATTGGCTCTTGTGACAGTGTACCGACGTTAAATCTAAGTAGATAACTGCTTACTAATAAATAAAAAAAGCATAAAAACAATATTCAAATGGTATTGCAACAAACTGATCAGAACAAAACGAGTATTTGACTGCATCTGCGTAAGTATGTCATTTATTCAGGTGAAATAATTTATGACTTTCTTTAAGTACTCATAAATACAATAGTTGTTAATGATGTGCATCTACGAGTATACAGGGTGTGGCCTGTAATAGGAGCAAAAAATGAAACGGTACACTAATAACCCAATAAATAGTCATAATTTAATAGTTAAAACTTAAAAAAAAAAAAATTGCAAAAAAAAAAACATTTTTTTCCTTTTTTTTATGTAGTTTTACTGTAGTCGACTTATACCAAAAAAGTTAAATCGGTGTAATACAAAAAAAAAAAATTTTTTTGCTAAACCAGTTAAAAAACCATGAGTTCAAAAAACTTTTTAGCTCATTTAGTTTAATGTCCACTGAACTACCAATATGTTTAATCATTAATAAGATACAATGTTGTGATACCTAGATACATCACTCATAGGTCGTAACTTTAACATACTGTTTCTCCTTAATGGATAACTTTAAAACACTGGGACCTTTTGCGAATAACTAGAGGCAGTCAGAGGAGTCTTCCATTTGATTATTTGCTCCTGTTACAGGCCACACCCTGTATATTATACGTAAAATTTCTAGATAATAATATTAATACCGACATATAAAATGGGCCACACAGGCGTTACGTTTGGAAGTAGGTTTATACATACGTTTATGGATCTAGTCAAAATAGTCATAAAATATATTTTACTTATATTTATAATTATTTACCAATCGGCTTGACAAGCATATGTAAGTAAATTGTTAATCGAAACTGCATTAAGTATTTCACATAATGTGTAGGTATATAGAGTTCACATTCTTGTTTTATTCCATCCATAAAATATGTATTTGGCGGTGGTGACCATTCCCCCCCCTTTTTAGTACTGGCAACATTTTTTCAAAATTATTTTAAATTTCCTTATTAATCAAAATTGTATGTTTTGGTTTAATGCATGATGATCTTAAGATGTACTACAAATGTTTTTTGAAAAGAGTTGTCCCGCTGAGTTTCTTGCCGGTCCCAATTTTGGGATACCTTCCTAACAATACAATCATACAAAGGAAGGAAATACTTCTCAGGCAGTGGCGTAGGGATAGAACCGGCGTAGATTATTTATTTTGTCTCTTGTCTTCATTCTGAAAATATTTGTAATGAATAACTAGCTTAATTTGCAAATTTTGTATGTACATCCACCCTTAAAATTTATTGTCTGTGGTTTAGTAATTTTTCTTTGGTGGGTAGTTTTGTACTTATCTTTCTTATTTTGATGGAGGTAGATCTATCAAATTTCCTCCATTGTCAGTCATCCGCAGACCACGAACCCTGTAAAGTGTTCGAAACGTCGGAATGAAGTTAAAATTAGTTAATATACGCGAGTTTATCCGTTTTCATAGTTTTATTTCATGAGTAATCCTCGCGGTAACCGAAGAAAATATTATTCTCTATAAATTTCTTAATTCACACTGTACCTAGTTATACTTATAATAATATTATATATGAATAGATAACGATACTACTTAAATAGCCCTATAAAATAATCACCCATTATTTTATTTTGCTACGAATCTGTCTGACGGTCCTTCGATTAATTTGCTAGTAATTATAAGTACCTATACCTATGCACTACGTCGATATTACGAAAAATCAAGTCTTTAAGAGAAATTAAAAGGTAACACGTTTTTGATATTTTTTATATTTTATCGGTTGGTACCTACATATACAGGGTGTAAGTCTAATACGGGTGAGGCTCTTAACGGGTGTTAATTTACGACATAATAAGTACATTCAAATAACTTTTACTTAAAATTAGAGCAACAAAATTATCCATACAAAATAATTCGGCGAGCAATGTAGAACAACATACGCGAGTTAAACACTCGTGGACAGATAATTTCAAAAGCAGATGACATAACTGCCATATCAACAATAACAAATGTTCGTACCTACATTGCTGCTCCGATAATCTTAAAAAAAATCTGTGGGGTCATAATTAAAAGTAACTTTTAAAAAAACCCTCCACGATTGATTGAATCCATGATTACACTAATCCCATGCCTGGTTTAATTGATCGCCCGTATTAGATTTACACACTGTATATTAGGTTAGGTACCATACCTTAACCTCATGATAATGTTATTTTATTTTTCAACCTTTGCACAACAATGACAACGCATCCCTTGTCCGAGAACCGAGTAAATACGGACAAAGGAAAAAGGTTTAATTGAAACTGATTAGGCTTGAAAAAGTGACTCACGGACCATTATTTGATAAAATATTGATGATGGGCAGCAGCGTCATCATAGTGGACACACTACTGTGATCGCCAATCCGCTTGCCCAGCGTGGCGATTATGGGCATTTACCTCCTAATGCGTCAATACGCATAGTTAATAGGAGAGGCCTACGTCCAGCAGTGGACTATCATAGGCTGATGATGATGAGGCTTGAAAAAATAATTTACCGTGTATGGACCGGCTAATTGTTTCTAAACAACAAATTAAATACTTATTGTCTGAGTAATGATCGCGATCTTTTGTTCCATTTATAGAGCAGAGGTTTTTATTGCTTTTTAAAAGCGCATTAAGTAGTAAAGTTAACCTCGAACACGATAAGTCGCCTAGTTTGCAGCAGGTACCTGTGTGGTCTGTGATCGCATTGATTGAATATATTCAAAAGGACTGCCCTGACCTGATTATCTGCCATAGCACGGAGCACTGGGGGCACGCACCATCAAAACATTTATAATGTAGAACTATGTTTATATAACTTACATAATCAGCTGACAACCAAAACTCACTATAAAAACTGTCACTACTCTTCGCAACCTCTTATCTCAGTATTGAATCAGAACTTAGATACGATCAGTTCATGTAGGTATTTGTTACTTAGTGAGTTTTGGTTGTCAACCGACAATATGAAAGTAGGTAGGTATTAGTAAATAATTAAAATATACAATTATCTACAACCTAGCAGTATTCTTTAATAGTGATCGGTACTTACTAGGTAATACCTAGGTACCTACCTAAGTATAAGTACTTAAATACTTTTATATTCTACATACGCAGGTATAAATAAAGTTAGAATATAAAGGTATTATTCTGCTATATGTTATTATTCTGCTTCATTAAACCCTAGCGCACACTTGGAAAATATGATTAGGAGTAGTTTATTGTAATTACAGTCTCAACTTGAATTTCATGCTTGATATACAACGTGTTACACGAGCCACTGAAAACCTTGAACGGGGTGTTATACTGAACAACTTTTACTATGGAGCTAATCTAAGCTAAATAAAAAAAATTGTCTCTTTCATACAAAATGTCGTGACCGATCGGTCAAAATGTATGAAAAAGACAATTTTTTTTTAGATTTCGTGATTGGCCCCATAGTAGAAGTTGTTCAGTATAGCCTACTAAATCACCCCGTTCGAGGTTTTCAGTGGCTCGTGTAACACCCTTTATACTTAGGGCCTGTTTTACAATCCCCGGATAAATATATCCGTCAATTAAAATTACCACTAGTATTTTATCTGGGAGATATATTTTATGCAGGGGTAGTGAAACAGGCCTTCAGACTGGCTAAGTGTACCTACCTACTTAGTACATACAGGCAGATATTACCTAATTTCACACTTTATATTTTCGGTTTTCCCGAAAAGTTTGGGTAGAATTGTTAATTTAAATATTGACTTACTACATTTATTAAAATAGACCCACTGATCTAAACAACAATTGAAAAATTATGTAAGCGGGAAAATTAGGACTCATTTTAAAACATCACCTCTATATCCTTGATTCGTAGTGAGACTGTGACTCTATCAAATTGCCTAATGATATTCACGAAAAATCCAGGTATTCGATTAGTAATCGCGATCCGATAGACATCCTACAAATAAGTGTAAGTACCTACCTATTAAAGTATTTTCCTAGGTACAGTCAAGGGCATAAATATGTATACACTTTTTAATCTTATGCCGTAAAAATAAGGTATATACACTTTTGCGTAAACATATTTTGCCCTTGACTGTACTAAGTTAAAAGTGAAATAGTATAAAAAACGTGTTAACATCTAATACGTAAAAACGCAGACTACATTAGCCCATCATCAATTGGAGACATTGCACACAGATCATTCAATACTATCATTATCTTTTGTACTTACATAATTATTGGTTGCTTGGGTATCAGTGCCCGTTAAAATCGTGACGTATAAATAAAAAAATATGAAAATGAGTTTCACAGATTTTCTCATTCAACCAACCAATTCAGTTATTTAATTGTGAAAACTGATTATTTTGGGTGGCCAATATTATAGTATTATGGTTATGGTAAGTGCTTTAAATAAATGTTTATATAATTTCTCACTAAAAACAAAAAGTTCTAATTTTTTTATTCACGACCGAAACACCTAAGTATGAAGTGTATTTTCTATGAAGCGCATTGATTCGCGCTTTCAGATAGATAAACACTAGCTAGACAGACAATATATGTAATATGTAGGTATACTTTGGAATAATCCTGCGGAAAATGCGGGCAAAGAATATTGGTTGTAGGGTTTTCAATTGACTTGACTTTATAGCATTGTGGTATGCCGATGTATTGTTTTGTACGTTATAATAAATACGATAGTGACCGCATGATGTATGGAGTTATGGAAAATAGGCAGCCTTCAGTAGCTGTAAAATTTCACGGCGTTATTCATAAACGTGTCATAAATGTAAAATGCTGCGGAACTTTGTATGAGTCACTCAACACTTTTCCATGTTAGATGAATGTTTGGAAAAAAAAACCGGCCTCTAGAATATCGGGCCATGCTCAGTATGGGTTCCGTAGTTATTCGAAAACGGCTGGGCCGATTATGTTCGAAATAGTTTTTTTTTTGAAGTAGGTATTCATTCTATATGCCATTTTTTAGGACCCACGGATCAAAAGTTAGAGTACAGTCACATTTTTTTTTATTCTGGAGCGGTTAAATCCGAAAATATTGACGTTAGAAAAAAACTTTCTTTTAAGACCCTTATTCTTTTTAACAGACCTAGGTATTCAATGTCACACTATAGGATTACAGCAAATTAAAAAAATCATCGCCGCTTCACCAGTTGCTGGGGAGGTACCCGAAAAAAAATGTTTTCTAATTTTTATTCTACCTACACTTTGTCGGCATGATTAATATGTATACCTGTACCAAATATCTGAATTCTAGTATTAATGGCCACTGAGCTATGCTGCGGATAGACAGACAGACAGACGGACATGGCGAAACTATAATAAGGGTTCCTTGTTTACTACGGAAACCTGAAAAGTTACATTAGGCACCATATTAATCTTTTAACCGCTGTTAATTTTTCATTCAGTGTGCCCGTGTAATCACAAATACAAAATATAACACCACGCAGATTAGAGCTGGCATTTTTGAATGTGACAAATTTTTACATCATAAAAACCAAACCAGTGTCCAAAAATAATTTCGCAAACTCTGTTTCCGCTAATTATACGAAGGTATTATTCAGGAGAAGCTGCACTTGTCTCCTTTTTTCGTTTATCGGAGCACTAACTGGTTGTGTGAAACGACAGCAATTAATTATTCATATAATTTTCCTAAACTCCATTTAAAACTAGTAGATTTAATATACTGTATATATTTTTGCTTTACCCACAATGTCGTAACAGATGTGCTTATTACCATAGAAAAAATTAACTGCGAAAGACTGGTTGGCACGGGATTCGAACCCGCTTCCTCTGGATTGCTTGAATCACATTTATTTGATTTTACTTTATTTATATCTAGGTATATATAATTATATATTGTCGTTGGTGATGCCTGTGAAGAAGCAAGGAGTTATCTCGGTTGTCATGTGCCTCTCAATGTAAATATTGCTTTAACCCCGTTATAAAAACGAGCCGACGAAACCGCTTGTTTTGTTTATAAAATAAAGAAAGCTGCTATCCTTTTTTTTAATTTTCTTTATACTTACTTAAGATGTAAATATCTCCAAGATGTGTTTGTGCTACCTACGGATACAGTTGTTTGTTATGTCTATGTCGCTCCAAATATTTATTTATTTACATTAGAATTATGTTTTATGCGGTAAAACTAGCTGTCTTGGTGGAAATTTGAGCACTTACTAGGACACACCTGTTAGTAATGTAATGTGACTCCAATGAATTACGACACCTTGTGCGAAGCGCATTTGGTGAAAATACATATTTTATTGTAGGTATACGACATTACGACATAATATATACCTAAGTCTAAATAGGTAAATATAAATTGTATGCTAGGATTGTTCTCATGATTTTGCTAAACATTTATTTTTTCAACATACATCTTATAAAAAATATTCGTGAATGGGTACACATTCAGTAGGAATTCTGAGTAAAATTACACCTACATGAAAAAAAAATCACAAACAATATTTTTGTGTTTGTATTGTCACATCACATCACCAGCCTATCAACTGTTGGATATACAGGGTGGAAAGGGACGACGTTCCTTCTCGCTACCGACCGAGTCTACCAACCATTACGATGAACTTTCAATATGGGACCAACATCGAAAGCGTACATGGAAAATTGACTTCTCCATACTATTGATCTCTAACTAATCACTCACTTTGTATGAGGGGTTAATTATTTTTTTTAATATTTCGATGTTGGTCTCATACTGAAAGTTCATCGTAATGGTTGGTAGACTCGGTAGGTAGCGGGAAGGAACGTCGTCCCTTTCCACCCTGTATTTATCCTCTCCTATTATTTATTACCTATGTGTAGGTATGGATGGACGGACGCATTAGGAGGTAAAAATCGCCGATAATCGCAAGGCTGGCCAAATAGATTGGCGATCGCAGTAGTGAAGTCTACACCATCATGATGCTGCTGCCCGTCATCAATCTTTAATAAATAAATGGTCAGTGACACTTCAATCCCTTAGCCAACTCTTACGACATCACCGTCGAGGGACCCACTCGATGATTTGGGTGGTGGCAAATGTATTCTTACTGCCCCCACCACACTGCAAAAAATTATTTCCAGCATGGTGAAAAAAAAAGATGTGTTGCATTTTTTTTTCTTCTACACACATATTTCTAATCAGAATACGATAGATACCGATTATGCCCTTAAACTAATCACTTTTATTTTGTTACACTCTTACACCTGTCTGTCATTCAAAATACCACCTTGATAAAGTAAATTACCGCCCAAAACATTTTTCATAGTTCGGGCACAAGTCGATGTAGTTTGTACCTCTATGATACTTTACTTCCTGAATTTAATCATATTTTCTGTAAATCAATAAATTGATTGATTGAGTTATCCGTATCCGTATTAATTAAATGTTCCTTGAAAACTTCTGTAGTATGATCGACCGCTATCTTGAGTTTGTGTTTGTATGAATGAAGTAATTAGCGACTCTACATCAAAGTACCTGACATAACAGTTTCCTTTTATATCCGTGGAGTCGTCACCATGTCAGTATTTGAGTCATAATATACATTTGCAGATGCGAAACGAAAGCGTGTGGAAAATTTCAGACGTTCAATGATGTTTTTGTTTTAACACATGACAAAATTTCCTACAATTTGAATATCTACATATGTATAATTCCGTCTGACCAACGTGTGAAAAATCTCTCAATTAACTTAATGTACGCCAGGCAAGTGCCATTTCTGCGACTCTGTAACTGAAAGTACCAACGAGTACTAAATGCAGCCAAACAAAACAAGGGCTCGGTTCAATAGATATAACATAAAATATTGTTGTGAGTAGGTATAACAATGGAAAATAATGCATCTTAATGAAAAATGTGGAGTTCATAATTTTTTTTCATGCTTTTTGGTTAAACTTTTAATTTGTTTTGTTTTTAGACTTGTTTCCTTGTAACTCTAGATGTACCTATACGTAATTCAGGTTGACCGACATTTTAGACTCCTGTTTAAGCTAAAAAATTGTTCTGCCTCTGTCAAAAACTTTACGAGTACGTACTCGTACTAGATTATAGTAAACGTGAAATATCACTACTTCTTACCTTGGCGACTATTTTGCAGTGAGACAGAAAGAATCCTGTTGCTCGGAACGCGCGTAAAACTTTCAGCACAAAGTTCCTAAATATTGCATGTTCACTTGTTCAGCTGAAGTAGAAAATGTTCGTACACAAATTAGAACCCCCGTCAACTAACACTGCGCGATATCATTTCTTTGCACTTAGTCCTTAACACTCGCATGGGGCTGTTTAGACGCGACCGAGGAACACTTACAGGATAAAAGACCTTTTAGTGATCTGAGAACTTTTAAAAAACTTTGTTTAAAAGTACTAGAGCGGCAGGTGTGTACTGTGTACGCGTGGCTTAAGGCGGTGCCGGCGTAAGAGTGAGCGCAGGAACCTCGCGCGGATAGTTTTACCTAACTTTTGCAAACGCTAACGCCCCACCTTGGACACTATTGTTTTTTTAATTAACTCATTCTGAGGCTGTCATTTTTTAGTTCCGCGCTTTTGCTATTATTGATTTACAAAGTAAAGTACGCGGACGTGTTGTTTTACAACCTATGTAATCGGAATTTGATAAGTAGGTATGTGTAAGTAAGTTCATTAAGTAGCTACAAATTAGCGTTAAACATTGTCATTAATGTTGGGGGTATTTTCGCATTGTTGAATTACAACCTGTTTATTAGACGACTACATATAGAAAGAAAAGGTCAGGTACATAGATAAGTATTTCTGGCAGATACCTATATAAAGGCGTACGTTATATTATTGAGTTATTGATTCTTACAGATAAATTGATATGTCGTACAATTACCATACCTACTTGGTGTCAAAATGTATATTATTCGTATATAATTTATTTAGATTAAGTAACGCCAACAGCAGTAGCCTTACTTTTATTAGCTGAATTTATACCTGAACAGATTTTTCACAGGACCGTTTTTATTCGTTGCACAAGACTTGCATGAGCGCTATAAATCATAAGTGGCAGTTTTTTACTTTAATAATTATTCGTTGATTTTGACAATCACTCAAAATATTCATTAAAAAATACTACTGTCGTAATGAAACAATGTCGTAATCTAGTTTTCTGGGTTAACCCTTAAAATATTCATGCCCACTTTCGTCAGCCGAATGTAAACAAAGACATTAAGAGGAAGCACGTGGATATACTTGAGTTTATGCCACGATTTATGTAAATGGCGGCAAGTATGGTAATGGGGTTATATTATAACTGACCAATTAATATAAATCGCTGGCGTTCTGGCACGTCCAGTTTTTATAAGGCTAATCTTTTTTTATTAATTCATTATTGCTTTATTAAAAATGTTTGTTTGTAAATAAACAAACCTATACCATTGATTCTACCTACATTTTTGAGTTGCATTCTTTCTGGCAAGTTTTTAGTCCTAGTTAATAATTTATCCAAATCCTACATTAATTTGACATGTTTATTCGTTTTATTGCGTAGATTGAAACTTATTAAAACATTTCAATGTTATGTTATGATAGATAGAGGACATCCATTGAACTTAACTAAGTAGTGGAGGTAAAGCCAACCAGTTCATTACGCGTGCTTATGTCATGAAGGGCAGAGCTTATCAGAAAATGTCAAGTTCCGGTGACCAAATACTTAACGCGTCACCTCGAATCCATGCCATATAGAGATATACTTCCGGTCGCTTTTTTGACAGGTCAACTCGATAACCGATTAATTTGTAATTAACATATTAATGATCTGCAATAAGGTGCCCAGGGTCGGGTGTAAGTAAGGATTTTCTATGATATTATGTTATTCAAATGATACGTTACCGCCTTATACATATAGTTATTGAATGAAATGTCTTGAAAACAATTATCAATTGTCAGTAAGAAATGTAAGAATACATTTGTCGCCACCCCAACTCCTCCTGCGGGTGGAGTCGTCTAAAATTATGGGCATTTACCTACTAATACGCATAGTTAATAGGAGAGGCCTACGTCTAGCAGTGGACTATCATAGGCTGATGATAGTGATGATAGGTATTTCGCGAAAGTAATATAATGTTTTTTTTAAAGCACTGGAATGTTTTTTCCGTGGACTCTTCATAGGTATTTGTGCTACAAATTGATCTTAATTTTTGAACATTGTGATAAAATTATAATATTTACAAAATTACAAAAACTGGTCAATCATCAATACTCACATACAGTCAATATTTGCTATCTGCATACGCTAGCTTCCTTAGAAAAGGCCTTTAATTATGGAGTAAACATTGCAGTTTATCTGATTCGATGGGATGGAAGGGGGATTTCCATCGCTACCGCTGCGGTTTTCGCAAGATTTATTTGTCTCTGAGACAATATCGACATAGCACATCGCCAAATACGCAATTAACGTCAACGTCCTATTTGAGTAAAAAATATCTGCCGGTTTTCCCGTAGTCACTTTTGAAGACTACTTAAGGAATACCTACTTATTGAAGGCTGTTCTTTATTTACGCAATGATCACCATGACTATTGACTACAATAACTAGGTAGGTACGGCATAGAATAATGAGTTCACCATCATGGCTTGTTAGTGGAGGTATTGTAAAATTTGGTTGTATTATAAAATAAGACTCTCCACCCTCTCCCCTCCACCACCTCTATAAATTGAACTTGCAACCCTAAATCGGGTGATAACTGATAAGGTTCACAAATACCAATTTACAATAGGTAGATAGGTACTACTAACGCTAACCTGATCTCTTTTTTCTATGTAGGTATGCCTACATGGGGTACATACATACAGTGGCCTTCAAGATTGCATCAGACAATTTATAAATGAATTCATTCATAAAATGTCTACGCAATTTTGAATCCCACTGTACAGATATTGTTTACTTAACCAAATCTTCTAAAACAATTTACACTGCACCATCAACAAAATTTTGCAAATTAATTAAACACCATCGTTAAAATCACCGCGTGCATAATCGAGATATTTTTTTAAGTGCAGGGTATTGTCCTACGCATACCCTTCAATAAAGACAAAAGCCACCAAGGTACAGTCTCCGGCAATTATGGTGTGCATAAATATCTCTGACAACCTTAGAAATATGACAATAAAACTTAGAGCGTGTCACACATATTTGCGGCCTTCTTGCAGTTCTTGGTATAAGATACTATGGATGGTGTTAATGAACCGAATTGTATTCCCTGTTAGTTAAAATGACGTGAGTAAATAAGTAAATATCAAAATATTGTTTCTTTTGTAGATAGGGAATTGAATTCAACTACGAAGTATATACTACATTTTGAGGTACCTATTTGTAGCGATCCCAAACAAACATAATTATTATCAATGCTCGGCGGGGTTGAGCTGTTTTCATACTAAATGTCACATGATACATGTCATTTAGTATGAAATCAGCTCACCCCCGCCGACAAATGCATATTATCATATCGTGGTTTGACATCCAAAACTCACTTAAAACTGTCACTACTCTTAGTAACCTCGTATGTCCGTATTGATTCAGAACTGAGATACGAGCTTTATTTGAAGTAGGTATTTGTTACTGATCATCTCGATTTCACCAAACTTTTATTCGAAGAATAACGCTTACTCTCGGATACTAGTGTCAAAACTCCAGTTTTGACAGTAAAGGCCCGGCCATGACATTGGTCTAAGGTGGCCAGTGGCGAGCGAATCCATGTGTTAGATTGGGATGCCGATATGGGTACTCTCTCTCGCATGTATGGTTTTCCGCTAAGTCGGTCGCCTTAGACCAATGTCGTGGCCGCAGCATAATGTCCTGGCCACGACATTGGTCTAAGGCGACCAGCGGCGAGCGAATCCATGAGCTGGAGCGGGATGCCGATATGGGTACTCCCCCTCTCGCACGTATGGTTTTCGGCGAAGCCGGTCGCCTTAGACCAATGTTGTGGCCGCGGCATAAGCGTTGTTCTTCAAATAAGTTTGGTGAGTTTTGCTTGCCTACCGACGGTATGTACTGTACGAATATGTAATGTAAAGTATGTATCTATAGCTTGAATTTGGAAGCAGGTGTATCCCGGTGAAGGCAACCGGTCGTCAAGGTGAAGGCTGTGTGCGCCGGCGCCGGCAAAACGAACTTACGAACTAGACTTCGGATCAAAACAAATTAAAATAAATAAAAGGACAATGACTCTGCATTAACAAGATCGATATCGGAAAGATTAAAGTGTGTGCTAAGTGCATTTTTAATGCAACTCACGGTTTAATTATAAACGCGAAATGTTAATCAAGTAATTCTGATGACAATTCATATCTGAGAGACCCAACCGCTACCATGACTTGGCTTCTGAACCTGAATAAAATTTAACTAATACAATCTTAAACATACAATACGAGTACGTTGCGGTATTTTGTGGATCGCTTGAAAACACTGCATATTAATATAATAATAAGTAATCTTAACCCACATTTACTTGAATGTTATCTAATAACATATCCTCTATAACCTCCAATCCAAGTATGAGTCAACGAATCTAGGGGTCTCGAGTTGGAATCCTGATAAGATAAATAACAAATTACATGTCTCTGCGTTATGGTCGTTATGCCCATAATAAATACAAGTTTTACTTAATTTTGGGCTAGGTTGACCTATTTAAGATTGTAGTTTTTTAATTTTATTTTAGCGAGGTGTGCGACGTGTCCACTCTTCACTTGTTTTGATGTTCCAGGAATGCTAACAGATGCTGAGTTATTAGAAAGCTACCGACGGTCGCTTTCTCTGCAAAACATGACGCAGGACCTCAGATATTTCGACGGTTGGACTATGGCATTGTTTACCCTCAGTTTACTTTATTTTTGTATGCTTGCATTTCCGTGTGGCCTTTATAGTGACATTATCTAGAGTTGTAGACTCAATCGGCCAGTGACATTTATTACGACTGACGCTCCTACATGTAAGTGTCCGAGCTCTGTGATAAGTAGTTAACAAGTTTGTTGAAAAAATTCATCATATTATCAGGCCTTAGGTATCTTTAGAGATGATTTAAGCAGCGTCAGAATAAGAGAACCTCCAACACAGGCTTTGTAGCCCCCAGAAACTGTGAACTTTAAAATATGTTTTTGTGTATGATAATAAAATATTTTCTGACTTCTGAACACGTATCATGAATATGACTAGAAAAGAGACTGATGCTACACCGGCACCTCGATTACGCTCTCGAGGCCTGACATGAGCTGGGGTCCGTCGTATCAAGAACTCCTTTGGAATTATAAAATAGACAGACAGCGATGCCCCTAGCCCGTTTTACCCTTTGGGTACGGAACCCCAAAAAGAGTTGCTATTGTTAATTTGCCATTGTTTGACATTCGTCTAACTTGTTTCTTAGCGTACAAGTAGTATTAATTAATCCACCTTCTTAGTAAAGCAGTAAGTATTTTAATTCTTGCTTTCACAAAAAGCTCGACGCTCACATGTTGCTCTATGTACCTACCAAGAGCTTTTTTATTGGATTAGTCGGTTTGTTTCTTATCTTATCTTTGGTAGCTGATGGGCTCTGGGGTGCAAGATTTAGTCCTCAGATAAAAAGCCCGTTCTGACATTTGTCAGTTCGATTTATTTCCTAACCTGAAAGTGACTTTCAAGTTATAAATGTTATAATTCTATTTGCAGCGAAATATATAAATGTACTTATTCTTATTTCAATAATCTTATGTTTATGTTATGAGAACTATAGTTTCTTAAAGGTACATCAGTCCAGATATGTCATTCTGTCTTGATGACAAATGATTTCAATATTAGTCCGCAGTACACACATCAGAAACAGTAGGTTATGTTTACTGACGGCTGATAGTGATAGCATGATGTGACCGACTGACATGTCAACTTTACGTGACAGACTGTAAACGCTAGGTTTAGTCAACAATGGATATTTGTGAAAGCAGTATCTAATGTATTATGTACAGGGTTCGGATATCTTGTAGCACGGTAAGACGTTAGAGAACCACGGAGTCAATTTTAACATAAAAGTCAACTTATACCTACTCATACTCATCCTCATGTATATAACTAGTCAAAAAATGCTTTTAATTTCATTTTATCTACGCGTTCTATGGATATTACAAACTAGAAGCTTAGTCAATAATATTCTTTGTTTGCGTGTTTTTTACGTAATATACAAAATAGTGTGGCAGTCTTTTTTTCATGTAAAATATAGTTGAATTCCATTCCAAATTAGATTTATTTCGTTTATAATCAACTTTTGGAATGATTATGTGTAAATTTACATAAATACATAATCGGGTTCGGATATCTCGTAGCACGGTAAGACGTTAGAGAACCACGGAGTCGATTTTAACATAAAAATCAACTCATACTCATAATATAACATGTGGATGTCAGTATCTCGCCGCCTAAAACCTATAATGCAAGCAATAGTTTGATTTTTGTAAGATTATTCACTAATTTTTTTATTTTATTTAAGTTATGATTGAATTGGTGACATCGAGAGTCATCATTTTGGTTAATAGGCGTTTACAAATAAGTGCGTAAAAATTTAGTGAATTTACTACGAAAATATTAATAAGGCCAATAGTTACCTACGAGTATACGTATGTTATTGTATTAAGATAAATTACAGTAGGCAGGCAGTTAGTGTTATGATTATGAAGCATTAAATTTGAAAAAGTTTCCTTTTACGTCAAAGGAGCAAGTAGATAACGATTTTTACGTTTGTCAATGTTATCATATCTCTACGTCATTGTCATAATATACTAATCTCTCTATGAATTGCCAAGTAGCTACGCTGTAACTTGAACTAAGTGTTTAAGTACCAGGTAAATAATGACGAATATACAAACATGGAATGATAATGTGATAACTAGCATAATAAAACTTGTTTATTGCTATCCTCCTGTACTCGCGAACGTTCAGTGTGCTCACCATGAGTTGTCGTCGAGTTATTAACGCGAGCTTACTTTCTATACAATACCGCTCGTAGGTATAGTCCATTTCAAATACGAAGGCCCGATGCCACTCGAAACTTTTGTTATTTAATTGGTCCACTACAAATTGGCACGAGTGGTACACCGATGTATGCATAAAATATCACGCCACAAAAGGGCCTGGCCAGGTTTCTTTTGTTATCACTGATCCTATTGCTGACGCCTAAACGTCAGCCTCTATAGCCTAGTCAGCCTCTGTAGCCTAGTTGGTAGTGACCCTGCCTACAAAGCTGGAGGTTCCGGGTTCGAATCTCGGCGAGGGCATTATTTGTGTATTTATTTATCACAAATATTTGTTCCTTGGTCATGGCTGTCTATGTCTATGTATTTAAGTATCTATATGTATCTATCTATTATATATATCGTCGCCTGGTACCCACATCACAAGCCTTAATTGAGCTTACCGTAGGACTAGGTCGATTTTTGTAAGATGTCCCAAGATATTATTTATTATTTAATGACTTTGTTAAGTGGAATCGGGCCTTCGTATTTGAAATGGACTTTACTTGCATATTGGTGCGAGCGAGCCGGATCGGAAGTAAATTTGCGTTAACCTTTTGACCGCCACAGTCGGCCATAGACGACAACGGAAAATCGTCACTACGACGCCAATGATGCCGCTGGCCGACAGCTACGCCAATTCAGTAGGAACTTATGCGGGACGCCGTAAAGATCAATTTCGCTTAAAAAACAGAATTGCCTGGCGACAGTGTCACGACATATGAAGGGTCCACGGAAAAAACATGCCCAAAGCCTGAAAAAATCAGGGCAAATTCATACCTTATTCTGTTAAAAGTAAGGTGGTTTTTCCTTCTATAATTTGAATTGACTAGACATGTTCTTTCTGTGGACCCTTCATATCGTTTCGCCTCTTGACTATCAAAAACGCGACCGCAACTCATGGTACGGTTACTGCACACTTGAAGTGAAGTTTGTAACGACATCGAGCAAAATAATCGACTAGCCCTACAACAGAAATGGATAAGACCGACGTCATGTTCGATGGGTCAAACGCAAACCCATGTTCGGTGTCTTTCCGGTGGACAATCTAAAAGTTAAGGCCTATAAAGCTTGATTTTCTTATGAAAGCCTAATCTTCATTAAGACGTCCTCCTTTTCCATTGCTTTGTATGATAAAAATCATTACTACCTGTCCACAGGCTGTTAACTATCGACCACAGGAAAGAAAAAGTGCGTGTTCAGCTGAACTGTAGAGCCCCTCTTTCCTGTGGCCAATAGTAAGCAACTGGTAGGAGTATAGTCATGATTTTTATCATACAATTCAATAGGAAAGAAGTGCCTATAAATGACAATAAGGGTTTAATAAGAAAATTAACTCTCATAGCCCTTAACTTTTAAAATGTCCACCGGAAAGACTCGTAACATGATTTTAAGTTTGACCATTTTATGTAACTCTTGCACTTATTTATGTAGTTAAGTGCAAGAGTGACGCATGTCACGATGGACGATAAAAACGCAGCCATCAAGCCTCTTTGATGATGTCATGCGTCGACATTTATGTGCCAAAAGACCATTAAAATTAGCCATTATCAGTGACGTATGACTACTGTAAATAATAAATACTACTTTCTGAATTTAGGTAAGTGATGATTTCTCTAGCAAGATCGCCCTAATGTGTCGATTGCAAAAAAAAATGTAGAAGCACGTGACAGGCATAGCCTAGTGTGGAGCCACAAGATATTCTCATTATTATGTAACTAAGGTTTTCTGGTAAATAAACAATTTTTATTTTTTTATTTTTTATTTTAGCTAAGGCCGTCAAATCAAAAATCTTGATCGCGTCATTTGTTTTATGAAAATTAGTCGTAATTTTTGAAACAGACCTTACAATCCACTGGGTGACCATAAATTTATCAGTATGAGATATATATCAAATGAAATTGACATAAATATTATATACCTATATGCATTCATGGCAGTGTGGCGAGGAGTGTGTTAATGAAAGCCGTGGATATGGCCTGCGCGTGAGACGTTTATTAGCAAGGCATTTGTCATCGGTCAAGAAATCATCCTTGGTCTTTTATGCTCGATTCAGCAGTTCTGCTACACAAACACTCCTCTTCGATTCATTCAAAACATGCCTAAGTACTACTCGAGAAAAAAAAATGGCTGTAGAAATAATTTCACCTCCCGTAGATAAAAAGAATTTGAAAAGTTACATGATAAAGTTGTATTGGTAACTACCTACTTACCTAGGTACGTAGGGTAGAGTTATTGCGATATGACCCATGAAGGTCGAAATAAAGTTAATTTGATTTTGAATTTGAAATGCGGACGTTTCGCACCTTTAGAATGAAAGTGACCTAATCCAAAATTTTTGAATTAGGAATGTTAAGCATTAAGGTGTTTTTAATTAAGTACATAATTAATAATTCCAAAATTTTGAATTAGGTCACTTTCATTCTAAAGGTGCGGTTTCTTTTTCGTTCCTCTTGTCTTCGTTCGTTTTTCTTTTAGTTCATATTAGTAGGTAGATATAATAAAACTTTCCGCTAGTTATGCTTACCTACTGACTTAAACTTTAACATTTTTTTTTTATTTTTACACATTATTTTAGTCACTCTCAGGGACCACAAGTGTAATACCGTATTCGAAACGTTGGAGGTAATTTTCGAAGCCTATTTATATGCAATTAAATCC
>JALPQI010009483.1:0-55199 GCA_025490895.1 Thaumatotibia leucotreta
GGATTTGTTTCTCACACTCTAATGACGCCTTCGTTTGAGTGACAGAGAAAAATCCTCGAAATTTACGAATTGTGATTTTCGCGGTAGTAGGCCTGTAATATGTCTAATAAATAATACCTATTACCTACTTCATTTTCATGTATCGAACTTGTACGGTCGGCTCTAATAATATGTATACGATTTTGATCCTTATGCCTTTGACATACGTTCCGAAATGTATACATATTATTAGACGTGACTGTACGCTACACGTTACATAATTGTCTTTTCTAATAATCGTTAGCTTATGTTTAGTATGTTTACGAGTCTAATACAAAAGAGCAGAAACCTCACCGTGAAGCAAGGTGACGAAGCCTGCGATCAGGTACACTGCCTGGGAAATAAGGTAGGTAGGCTGGGCCGCCCACAGCTGCTTGATGTCATTCGTGTGGACGAGCCATTGCCACCACTGCAACAACATTTATTTCATTAGTACGAATACTTCACACATAGCGCATAAATCATACTAGTCACAGTGCCATGGCGACTTAACCGCTTGATAACGCTTATGTTAGGTACTCGCAAAAGTGTACCTACTTAAAAATTACCATAGCCGTAAAAATGTACCTTACCTACCTACAGTACAAATGCTTGACCTGAATACGTCAATGGTTTTAGAGAGTAGTAATCTCCTAAAGGAAATAAGTCCGACTTTTGTGTCCGCCGCTGAGGCAACTTTAGATGGTAGGTAATTATGTTATACGCGAAAAGGGATGAAACGCCTTGGTGCATGAAGTAAGTAGGTATTTTAGTAAATAGTGTGTACAAATAAATATTGTTTGTACAGGTAACAAAAAACGTGGTCTTTTACTTTTCGACTTCATTAGCCCTGAATAGAGGTTAAAAAGAGTACTTAGACGACAGTTTTTTGACTGTAGATACCGTCAACAGCCATTGGTAATTTACTTAACTGTTACATCTGATATAAAATGACTCTTGTAAGATTACCTGTTAACCCTTCGTATGTCTAAGCACTGATCAGTGAGAGGAAACTATTAGAAACAAATATTCGCGACGCCCGAGGGGTTAAAAGTACCTATAATTTGAATATTGACAATTTATTACCTCGGTATTATCTACCTACTTTATTGACAGACTAGACTCCTTTTTTACAGTGACGCTGATCTCAAGTAGGTAGTTAAAAATATTAGCGACACACGAGGGGTTAAATTTGAATATTGACAATTTATTACCTCGGTATTATCTACCTACTTTATTGACAGACTAGACTCCTTTTTTACAGTGACGCTGATCTCGAGTAGGTAGTTAAAAATATTAGCGACACACGAGGGGTTAAAAGTACCTATAATTTGAATATTGACTATTGATTACCTCGGTATTATCTACCTACTTTATTGACAGACGAGACTCCTTTTTTACAGTGACGCTAGTAGTCAAATCGAGTATTGCACGCACAGTCGAGTTCATACAAATATGTACCTCTACCTAACCCCCCAGTATTAACTCAAAAGTTACCGATACATGCAGGTGCACAAAAGAAATAATAAAAAAAACAAATATTAAAAACGTTTTAAATACTGTGTACCTACTGGTTTAAACCCTAATCGATATGTACATTTGGACTGGTTCTACTTCGGGTTAAAAAGATTTGATTTTTATTGTGTTACATACTACACATAGTATTCATATTCCATACTACCTACGCTGTAGTTTATAAATGAAAGTGGATTAATTATAGCATTTGTAATAATGAGATTCCCTGTACCTGGGCCACATTGGCATATGGAACCCCCGGGCTGGGTTTCCATATGCTAATATAGAAATCAATGCTGATGCCGATTTCCAAAGCCATGCGTGAGCCTTTTTATAAAAGATCACAACACTTACCATAAGGACGGCTTTAGCTTGTACCTTTATAGAAATTATCTGTTACATTCATACGGTGAGCCATCAACACGGAACGTTTTACTAAGTCCCACAAATTAAGAAAAAAAAATAGGGTAGTAACTAAGTAATCGGATTGGCGGACCATATTGACATAAAATTATAAATATGTTGGTACCTAGATCTAATAAATTCATGTATTTAGTTGCTAATATTTTAATTTCGCAATAGCAAAATGATATAATAATAACTAGGATAATGCTAATCGCTAACGGATATTTCACACACCTGCTTACCATCAATCAATTCAACTACCTACTGATAAAATGATAATAAGTATTAGTATTATTCAATTATCTAATAACTTACGGTGATGGTGTCAGCCGTAGCCATGGTCGCGTGCTGCACTCGCGTCGGGCTTCAAGAAAATGATAAAAAAAGAATTAATCATCCACATGGTGCTGCGGACTATAAATAGTGTTGATCGCGCTTATTTAAATATTATATCGATAAACATATTTATATTCATGCATTGCATTCTGATGAAGGAAAACTGCCGAGGAAACCCCTCGTTACAGACAAACCAAATGAGGGTTTTCTGAAATGACGTTCACCAGGGCGTCAGCACTGAGGCGTCAGGTCCAGAAACTTGTCTAAATTCTCAGATCGCCTATAGTTTGGTATTTAAATGTTTTGTATGAGTTAATAAAATAATATGAAAAAAAACCTGGTTAGTTTTTCTTTGGAGCTGGATAATTGTTTCTTAGCGGGACCTTACGGCTAAATGGCGCCAACTACTGGCATACGTTTTCGAGAAAACCCTCATTCAAATAAAACTATCATACAGTTATACAGTCGACTCTCGTTATTTCAAACCTGCGATAGTTCGAACCTCTCTATAATTCGAAGTTATCACGAGTTCCCTAGAAGATCTCTTGCTATTTCGAAAAAATTCAATACATTTATAAACACTTGGTAATTCAAACAAAAAAGCCACACAACAAAACCACGCGTTAATTCGAACTCGTGGGCGTCAAACATTCGACAATTCAAAGTTATGAGATTAAAGAGGCAAGTACCCTACATTTTAGAAAAGTCGCACGAGCATTAGACATATTTGTTTGCCACTCAGTTAAGTTACTTTTCCGTTGGTTATGTTATGTGTACAGATTAAAAGTTTACGTTAGTTATGAGTCCTAGAAAGTATAGATGCTTGACGATTACTGAAAAGAAGGACTTAATCGAAAAAGTGGAAGTAGGTGGGAAGTAAAGTGAAAAAAATGCATTTAATAACTAACAGTTGATTATTACTTAAAACCTCGTACTTTCATTTTTTCTCCCGGATATTTCCGACCATTTGATATTTCAAACTCTCGATAAATCGTAATATTTGGATAGGTCCTTCGAGGTTCGAATTAATAGAGGCGACTGTACCTACCTACCTACTCATATTGTTGAGTTCTTTCACGCTGATGAATAACATATCAGAGCCTCACGACGCATAAAATAATATATACATATCACTAATCTGGGCGGCCAATATTATTTTTGATGTTATATTGTGCGACGATGGGCTGTGTCGACTCTAGGGGACGCTTTGAAGCTTCTGTCCCTTTTGCTATATACCTACACAGTCTTCTGTTTTAAAGGGTCGGCAATGCGTATGTGACACCTCTGGAGTTGCAGGCGTTCATAGGTTACGGTAGTTGCACACTGTTAGGTTGATGGGTTGCCACCGTTTGTCAAACAAAAGAGGATCTAATAGCAATTATTATGAGAATAGAACAATTATGTTGAAGCACGTGCTATACGAAAAGTGACGATTCGGCTATACTTAATACAGTCATATGGAAACCTGCTGATGAGCTTTAACTTATGATGACAAAAAAAAGCCGTAGCGTAAACTGAGGACGTGGGTACAAATCCCGCCACCTCCTCCGGCGTTGGTGACCCCGTAGTTTTTTTTGGGACTTATATGTATTACATCTAATATTTATATAAAATGTATGTTCTTATATGTTAAATATCAAATACATATCAAGAGTATTTCATAAAATAATTTGATTTAATCCACAAAAAAAGGTGTCGGTTTTTTAAATTAAATCTGCGTTATGTTACAAGTTAGGTTCATTATACATACATAACATAACACAATCATAGGTAGGTAAATAAATTGCCGATATGTATGGTGATAACACTAATAACGACGTCGTCCCTCATTTTGTCGCTATTGTGATTAAAATAGTATCGATATATTTTCATGACTCATTTGACAACTCTTATGAACTTATCAATTGTTGCTGTGCCCGCTACGTGTCTAAAAATTTGTGCCAACTCGAGTGCCACATACAATATTACCACCGGCACATAGCCGCTGTGCAAATATTAGTCGCTTATTGTCTACGTTACCTCAATAACAGATATTATCGAGCATGTTTGTTATACAAGAGCTTGCACAATGTCATTAAATATTTTAGAAACTACATTCATTACTTGCTCGTCAATAGGTATAGCTATTCCTGTTATTATAGTGACTACAAAAAACTCATAGCATACTGCGGCTACTTGCCTGTACTGTCGGGAGGCTCTATGCAAGTTATCAGGATAACATACATCATAATCAATAAAGTAAAAGTTCAGCGTGATATAACATCTTATGGGAAAATCGAAGATGTATAAACAGTTAAACATGCATGCATTAATTGGTAAATAGATTCCAAACGTGTGTACTAATCACGCTTCTATATGGAGCAGAGTCTTGGCTTACTACCGCGAACACCGAAGTTCATACATTTCGGAGATTTGTCTTTGTCACTCTAATGGTGCTTTCGTAGGAGTGACAGAGAAAAATTGTCGAAATTTGCGGTAGTAGGCCTGCACAACTTACGCAAACAATTTTCAAATGCGTTATGTGCGAAGCATACTCAGGATCACATGGAAGGATAGCATCACAAACGACGCGGTTCTGAAGCAGCTTATGCATCCATTAGAACAGACTACCACTTCAATACCTACAGGTTAGGGTGCTCTTTATAGGGTGCTATTAATATCTCACGCATCCGGTGGCAGTAACTAGCCGATGATCTACCGATGTAGCGTCGTAGTATGTTTTATAGAAAAATCCATTTAAAAGAAAAATACACGACAAGCCACTCCTGATTATCCCGAACCCTGGCCCTTGTGGGAGCCTACACTTGCAGTGTGTCCATACCATACACACGGCGTAGGCACGAATAGAGATGCATCAATCGCAAGTGCCTAAGTCTAAGTACCTATAAGGTATGATTTAAAAATTCCGTTTTTCGAGCCAGTACAATCGTTTGAATGCGTTGTCCTTTGAATGTTGAATGCTTTGTTTTGTATTTGTCTCTAGACTCGAGGTAGGTATTATAGACTTCAAGGTCATTCGATTTTTTTTTGATAGCTGCAGTGCAGTTCAATCGAAGACTATAATAACAGTATAGGTATAATGCCATGTTTTTTCGATTTTATTAGAAACATTGAATATGACGTTGGCAATACTAGTTACAAATGTTACAAGAAAACATGAATGTAGCAAGAAAATTACAGTGGTAACACAGAGTCGCTCACTGTCAAATGAATTAAACGTCAATCGAAAATTAAAATGTTTAGAACTGTAAGCAAAGTAGCCCGGGATTTTACTTATCTCAAAAGTAAAAACCCAAAGAACTTGTTCATAAAAACAAATACAACATATGCAAATGCCATCAAAAGGCAGTCTCAGAAGAAAGAACCGGTGGAAGTTGTTAAATGGGTGTTGTTGGTGAGGTTAATTTATTTTCATATATCTGCTGATACTTTATTTATTAAACGATTAATAGTTTAATAAAGCACAGTTATTTTCACATATAACGTTCACAAAACGTTTCTTTAAGGCTTCAAATAACATAAATTAATAACCTAATTGTGATGCATTACTATTATAAATATTATAATTTATTAAAGTAAATAGAGAATCCACCTAGTTAATGAGCCAGAGGCACCAAACAAAAAATACCTAGTTCACCAAAGTCTGAGTTGGGATTTGAACCCACATTGGTCAGCTTTCATGGCAAGTAATAATGATAATAACTATAGATAATTTCTAGTTAAATGATCCACTTATGACACTAGTTGAGGTTGCAGGTTATACCTGTAAGTTCATTTGGCCTGGGTTGCTGGCAAGTATATCGTCTGCAATGGAAACTGGAGCTAATAGACATTCTTCAATCCAAATCAAATTCTACTCCTAAGCCGATGCCAACTGAGTATGTATATTTATATTTTTGAGTAGTATGTAAAAGTATCAGATCAATTATTGTGAATAATGTATTTTATGGTTTTATAGCTTCTCACAACTAGAAAAGATGGAGTATATGCCAGTCAAAGTGAAAGGTGAATTCCTCCATGACAAAGAGATCTTAATTGGCCCTCGAGCACTCATAGATAATGAACACCAGAGATTTGGCTCCTTGGTGTCAGACCCAAAGAAAAATCAAGGATGGCTTGTTGTTACTCCATTTAAATTGTCTGACACAGGGTAAGTATTTTAATTTCATAAATTAATTAGGTTTCTTACGTTGATTGTATAAATAATTTCAGTGTTTTTTTTGCATCTATGTAGTGAAGTGATCCTAGTCAATCGTGGTTGGGTTCATCAGAGTATGAGGCCAAAGGAAAAAAGGGAACCATCTATGATTAAAGGTGAAGTGGAGTTAACAGGTGTTGTAAGGCTTACCGAGAAAAGAGCACCATTCATGCCAAAGAACAATCCTGAAAAAGGCTCTTGGTTTTCTAGGTAAGTTGGCAACTTCTATAATAGGTAATGTTTTTATTCTCACTTCACAAAAGATGCACATGTACTAATTCTACATAAAGCTCAAATTCAAAACTGTACCTGTTCTGAGATTGGTGCACATGTTAATGTAACACAGATCACCAACTGTTCACCTCGGAGTGAGTGGAGAACGATTCACTCACATGTAGTTAAGTAACTCAATAATTTTGACACTTCATTAACAGCTTTTTGACAGTCTTATCAGACTGACATCTTTGTTGATAAATGTAGTAGAAATAGTAGGCTCAAATTACAGATATTTCAAGGTACTTGTCCTGACAGACCAATGGTCATAGGATCATGATCATAGATAGTTCTTATACTACAAACAAAAATAATGTAAATAAACCTAAAAACCTGCATTATTTCATAATAATCATAATTTTAAGAGGCGTTTCCACTTAGTGTTGTGAGCGAGCATTAACTTGTTTGAGGGCTGACAAACGAAAATTTTGCTATTTGAAATCCTGTGTTCATCTGCTCAAAAATTAACAAATGCTTGCTCAGAGCAATAAGTGAAAATGCACTTTAAAACACAATCTTGGTTTTATCACCAACTTAATTTTTTTTTATATTAACAAACATTTTTTCTGTCTGTATTGACTTTTTAGTTAGACTCAATTAGCACATGAATATTATATGTAAATAGGATTTGTCTTTCTCTAGGATGAGGGATTTCACTAACAAAATTTCATGTTTATACTAAAAATGTACTAAGTTTTAGAATTTCTAGATATTTTTAACATACATATTACAGCTTTAAATTATTATTACATAACTTTCTTCAATTGGTAGGTTGTGTTATTCATTTGTTTTTATTACAGGGACTTGGATGCCATGAGTGAACATCTAGGTTGTGCTCCCGTGTGGCTTGACGCAAGAGGTATTCCAGATCCTCTAGAAGGTTGGCCCATACCCAACCAAACTCGAGTCACTTTGAGGAATGAGCATATGTCATATCTTGTTACTTGGTACATGTTATCTGCATTCACAGCTTTAATGTGGCACAGATTTTTTATACGAAAATTACCGCTGATGTAATACAGAGTGGCGGCTCCAGTGTTGGACACTTGAATTTCAATCCTAAGAGAATAAGTAAGAAAAATTAAAGTACGTAATTGCGATCTCGTCTATTACTGGTGCAGTCACCCTCTCAACATAGTGTTCTTGTTTCTGGGGTACATTTTTAGAAAAACTAGGTTTTTAATCATACTTTTAAGAAATAAATAAATATCCACATTATCTATAGAACTCGACTGTTTTATTTAGGTATACACCGTGTTTTTATTGATTTCCGTTAAATTGGACAGGTTACTTGGAACATTAATAGAAGTTGCCTGGTATATCGGCTTTTGTTAATTTCGAAAAAAAAAAATTTTTGTATAATGGTAAGTGTGAGAGAAACTTAAAAATAAGATCTCGGGCGACTGACGGCTGCAGACGGCACATGTCAAAATAAGTAACATTAGGATGTAATAAAGGTTGCAATACACTTGTTCAGTCATTAAACTTATTTTTTTAATAACTCAATAACAGTAAGAGTTATGACACTAGTTTCTTAGAGAAATAGATCATTTTTGACCTAAATAAGCTTCCCTTTAATTTAACGGAAATCAATAAAAACACGGTGTATACAGGACCGAGTATGGTGGCGCGAATTGGGGAAAGCCTATGTCCAGGAGTGGACGACTATGGGCTGATGATGATACAGTTTTATTGAAACCGAGGAATGCGATGCAGATTTTAAATCAAACCGTGAATAGGTGTTCGATTCAAAATGCTAATTTTAAAAGTACATAACTTTCTAAGTAAAGTTAATAAGCAATGTACTTCAAAATGAATGGTTAATTTGACAATGACGTCGCAGCCACTCACAACGTTTGACAACTAAGTAGTACCTAGTACCTACACGCGTTATATTGATCGTTCGGTCGGAGGAAATAAAATTAATTGTACGATCAATTTAATTATTTGGCAAATATTAATACCTATAGGTGAAAAACTTAAGAAAGTCACCTGTTGTACGTGTGAGTGACGTATTCGAATAGAGAACACATATTTGAAATTAGTAACACAAACAAAACAAATGCCTATTCGAACACGTCACTCACACATACAACAGGTGACTTTATTAAGTTTTTCACCTATACTTAAAAACGATTGCTAGTAATGCGTATAATTTTCCATTTTCGTAAAAGCTCGGGTCATGATAACACACTATATAGCAGTTTATTTATATTTATAATGGAGCTTAATACATAATTAATTAATTACAGTGATAAAGATTTTCTGTTAGTATATTATAGTTAGTATAGGTCCTAATTTATTAGATGCAGATATTTTTACAGCTCATAGTACTCGGTCTCTGGAGTAGGTATATTAAACCGTGAAACATTATAGCTTTTACGATGTTTTTTGGAAAAAACGGAAAAACAAATTTGCTACGTAAAAACACCCTGTTTATGTGATTATTAAATGAAAACTCATTGAACAGATTCTTGTAACTCTTAACTGGAACTGGCCACTTCACGTCGATAAATTAAATACTTGATTGTCAATGTCATGTTATTTTCCGTTGGATTGTGTCGTTTGATGACATGACAGACAGTGTTATTGTGACATGTGGTGCACATGATGATTTTTTTTAGACGAAATTATAATTTTTTTTTTTGTTAGGAAAATGAAATCAAAAAAGTTACATGAAAAGATTTCTTAATTTATATTTAAAGTTAATTATTTGAATGTAACGTATCATGTGTTAAAATATCTGCAACTAATAAATTAGGACCTTATCTAATATATAAAATCATTTCACCTCATCAGTTTCGCCATGTCTGCTGTCTGTCCGCAGCATAGCCGACTGCCGGTAGTACTAGAAATTTGCAATTTGGTACAGGTATACATATTAATCACGCCGACAAAGTGGTAGGATTAAATGAAGAAAACTTTTTTTTTCAAATGTTTCTTAACACGCTCGCTGCGGTACGGGGTCCCCGCAACCCCGTACAAGTATGGTTAATTGCGCAGTGAACTAACTGCCGCAGCGAACATGAGACTAATGTAGGGTAAATTGCCAGTAACTGGCCACCTTATATAAAAATGAACTATATACGTATAATTACAATTCATTTGGGAAGAGGGAGAGTGATTGACAATACATGACACATTGTTTTAAAATGAATTCTAACAGTAGGTAAGCACATATAAAAAAGCATTCTTATATAAGGTGTCCAGTTACTGGAAAGTGGCCAGTTTTTTTTCAAATTCATTTCACCCTAGATATTATCAAACCGGGATCTGAAAGGGATTCAAAAGTACTATTGACACAACATTTACCAAGGAGTTGTGTTGTATATGTAGGTAGTGAGTGATTAATAATTGATCTTGTGTCTAAAGTCTCTGCGCTTAAACTTTTAATATATCTATCCTAGATTGACTTATACAGTGTTGTGGCAGCAGTATTTTCGAATCCCATTCTAATCGCGGTTAGATAATACGCTTTTGGACTGAATCTAACAGGATTGAACAAAAGGATAGAATAAAAAACATTTTTTTACGATCGTATATGTATTAATGTACTGATGTCAACTTAAACCTTAGTCTATTCCATTGACAACAACATGGCTCATAAAAGGCCATGCTAAATTTGTTTATCGCATTTCAAACGTTTTCCTAGTGTCACTATGCTTATCGCACATTTACACAACAATTACTTATTAACAGGGCCGTCTTTAACCTATTAGAGGCCCTGGGCACATTAGGATAATGGGGCCCTATGACCATAGTAATAAAGCACTTTTTTGTTAGAATAGACAAACAACGTAAATGTGCAAAGTTTTAGATTTATTTTTATTTCTTTACAGTTACACTAGATATAATGAATACCTAGATAAGATAATCCAATGTAATCAACACTAAGCAACACTAACATCCACGATGAGTCTTTATAGAAGAATCAATGCTCATTGAAGAGAATGAAGAGGCACTTTTCTACATTTGAGTTGAGCAAAATCGTTAATCACATCATTAAAATCAATGTTTTCGAGCAACTTGCATTCTATAGACATTAGCGACAAACTGTTTAGTCTCTCTTGAAGCATTGTACTTCTTAATTCATTTTTTATTCTTTTTAATTTGTAAAAGGAGCGTTCCCCACTGCAGTTAGTTACCATCATGCTTAAAAAGATTCTCAGTGCGATTTCTACATTAGGAAAGGTGTCTTCGATTTTGCTTTCAAAAGATGATATACATATTTCCAGTATACTATTAGTTCCGTCATTTTCACTTTGATCAATTTTCAAATATGCAGACATTCCATTTCTAACTCTTTCTCGTTTACATCTTCATAATAGATTTCAGCAAATTCTTTGCAACTTTGTCTCAACTCTTCGCAGTTCAGAGTTTTCAAGCGAAAAAATAAGCCAAAACGTTGAGTAATGTTCTTATACCAACTTAATCGCTATTTTAGATGAACGCTCAGGGTACCAATTATGGGGATAAAGGTTTCGACTTTGAATCTCTGTTTTCCATTTAGGCGGACTGATGGCGCAGAATCATCGTAAAAAGTCAATCGTGTGCTTCTACGTCTGATTCTTTGAGATAGGTCTTTTTAGTCGGATTCCGGGTTTTTCTCTTTGGCCAACGATTCGAAATAATCAAATTTATCCCCGGGACTGATAATATAATCATCATGATGATGATGATGATGACATTTCTTGATAGGCTAGTTTTGAACATAACTCGAATAATTTTTAAAAATCGTTATAATTATGACGAAGGGCAAAAGTTCTTGCTAGACAATAGACATTTCAAAAAATAATCAAAAACGAACAAATTGACCATATTCGGTAAAATTTGTTAAGACTGATTTTCAGGCATATCTATAGGTTATCGTTTGGACCGTTTGGTAATAGGAGTTAGGTGGGGCCTAGCTAGACTAGGGGGCCCCATCCATCACGGGGCCCTGGGCACGTGCCCAGTGTGCCCAGTGGATAAGAGGGGCCTGCTTATTAAACAAAATCTAAACAGACAATAATGGAGCTACCGGTATGATCTAACAACTGTGTCGACGAGTGAATTTATATAAGAATAAAAACACAATTTTCAATTAAAAATAGAAATGTAAAGACATCCGTATAAAAATACATCTGCAAATAGATAATGTCATTCTTTGTTAAGTTTTCGTCATTTGACACGTCGACACAATTTAGGGTAACTTGTGCAGAAAATGAAACCGTCTGGCAGCAAAACACGTCTATAATACTTGACGTTCCTTCACTTTCAGTACAAACTACGAAACAACTGATCAATAGAAACTGTTTCTACTTGTTAGGGTGCGGCTCCACTGACGCGGAGCGGAGCGGAGATGTGAGAGCTCGGCCAATGAGACCACATAACAATGTTTCGAATTCGAATTTCAAGAATGTAATTGGTCAATTTTGCACAGCTTCGCGTCAGTGGAGCCGCACCCTTAGGCAATACAAGGCATGTTGTTTTTTTAAGCAGCTTTTAATTTTCTGTAGAATTCTATGTAATCAATGAAGATGGTTAACTTACTCTAAGAAAATATTCTAACAATAATCAAATATCATTATAATGAGATCAATATTTTGAAATCTTAAAAAATAATTAAAATAGTTTTGATTAAAACATCAATTACAAAAGATACAATAAATTACAAAAGATACAATTTTTATGACTCAACTGGGAGCATTGCCTTCAAAACAATCCATAAAATTCGCGTTTCTTTTATATGTAAATTTTGTATTACATTTTTATAAAGGAAAACGGTTTTGATTTTATCATTAGTAGACCGCTGGGAATGGGATGTATGAAAATGGCTTAGTAGTAGTCACTATTATAAGATGAAGCACGTCCTTTATGTACTTAGTCAATAATACAATGCTTTATTAAAGATCTTGATCACCGAAAAGTTTAACATGATCTGGGGGCGGTGTAAATGTTGTTGTACATGATTACTGTCATTAGTTCAAGATAAACAGTTAACCCTTTTTATGTGTATTTAAAACGGTAAAAACCATAGTTGACACTCAGAAGATATTTGTCCAGTTGAGGCATTTAAGAAATCCCGACTGCAGGAAGGTTATACTGTTTCATTAATTGTAAATAATTATTTGATTGCTTCCGAGTCTCGTGTTGCATAGTATTTAACATGTTTTCGTGTATGTAATCAATTCACGTGAAAGGTGTATCAATTCTATGCTTTGAAAAATAAATAGGTTGTGTTAGCTGATCAAGACACTTTAGGAGATGTGAATATATTTGTACAGACCGGTCAGTAATCAATATCATAGGGAAAAACCAGGGAGAGTTAATGGATTCGAAACCATGCTTCCAACAGTGCTATAAAACTCGCTTAACCCCTGGGACGCCGCTGACATAAATTTGCTTGTTGATTAATTACTTTAATTATTTTATGTTACAGTCCAAATGGCTTGTGACGGATCTGTCATTAGGCACTCCAAGGGTTAAAACGTCAGAAACGCGAATAGCTCACAAGCTGATGTTAGCAAAATTACGATTATATATGTATATTTTTAGCACCAATTGAATATTTCCAATTATGATAGGAAACATAATTGTTAAAATATGAAAAGAAATTATACTTATATCAAGAGATTAGTCTGGATACCAGGCTAATAATAATTATAAATGAACTAAAACCTAATATTTTTTTTAAGCCCGCAAGTCGAAATTAGAGACAAATATTTGTGGAACATGTGTTGGGTCGATCTTAGGAGTGGTTTTATAGTCACAAATACCGAGTTCTTTCAGTTTCCACTCCCATCCCATTTTCTGCACAGCATGTAAAGTTTCGGCTTCCGTGTTCTGACGCCGAAGCATGCCCTCCTGTAATTAAGATTACAAACTGTTTTAGGGACCTTGAGAACACTCATTGGACGCCATATGCAGTTACTATAAATTATAAGTACTAACTTTATATCGCTTCTTTACAGTACTAATCAATTTAGGATTACACACATATCGAGAAGGTGCATGTTAAATTACCACATTTACTATAAATATTGGTACCCCAATGATTTCTTTAAGGGAACAATGTGTATAATAATAATAGTGTACCTTGATTTTCTCCCACTTGTCATCGACTTCTTGCAGCCAGGAGTTGATCTGTCGGCTATTGCACCGCGAGCGCTGTGCGTTGCGTTTCTCCTCTTGCTCCGGGGCCAACACGTTATAAACTTCTTTATCGCGCAACATCGTGCATACGGAATAAGGAAGAGACTGCAAAATAGTAAAATTATAATCATAAATAATCCTAATTCCGGGGATACTCATATTAGACGCAAATCAGTTTTTAATACTACCTGATTGATCACTGCGCGTTCGGCCCGTCCGTGCACTCGCAGGATTTCTTGCTCTACAGCTAGTACAAGTTTTTCTTTCTCAACAAGATGCTGAATTCTCATGCGGGTCCTGTGATGACATAATAATTAAATTGTTAGTTTGCTTGGTTACAGTAATTGTGATTAGTTTAAAAATAAGGATGTTTCATTGATAGAAATTACGAAGATGGATAAGACTAGTGGATTCTAACCTTTCTTTCTCCTGATCTGTGAATTCACTGACCATCTGTGGCGGCAAGTTATGTGGTATCTCAACCTGAGGCTCAGGATTTACATTACTTTGCAGAGTGTAAGTACAACGGTTCATCAAGTACTTATTGAAGTCTTTGGGGGGTTTAGGCTTTACAGGAAACAGGCTCTTCTGGCGATGTTCAATCTGGAAAGACATTTCAAATTCAATAATTATAACAATTTACAAAAATTTAGTTTGCGTATTAATTACAATTAAATTTGGTTTACCTGTTTACGAATGTGAATGTACATTTGATATGGGTTGGAATGAGTGACGCTGTGCGACTGCGTGCTGTCGGGCGCGGGCTCCGTCTTGACGGGCTCCCGCGAGTGAGTGTCCTTCGAAGCCTTGATCTTGCGCTTCCTGGGGTGAAGCTCTACTGACGGTCCAGTATTGTTGGCTAAAATTAAACAATGTTTTAGGTCCTAATCAACAACAATTGAGCGCGCTAGAATAGATACATAGGTATAAGCAAACCAATATAATTACATTTCATAACCAGCCATTAATCTTTATTATAAGTAACACTAAAAAACGTCAATATTATACCTGTCTCGGAGCGGCTACTGACGCTACTCGACGACGTCGACGGAGCGTGCTCACTATCCTGCCCCTATAACAAGGGATAGAAAAGTAATAAGGAGGAAATTTCTTACATCGGTAGGTAGCTGACGCATACTTTATACAACTAACAAAAACAAAATAAACCATACATTAATTACTTAGATAGTAATAATAATGAAAGAGGTAAGATTAATGAGATACATGCTCAGTATCAGGGTACAAATAAATATCTTCACGAATTGGAGATAAGAACTACGTTTCTAAAATAGTATGGAAATAAGATACACATTCATGCCATATAAAATAATGTTTAGAACTGTATGTTCGATTTTCATCTGCTAGCTTTGCATACGACACAATGACATGCTTGTTCCCAACGGCGACTACCTACAGTATGTTCTATCTAATCATAATACATGATACAGAGAACTTACAGAGCCCGAGGGCGGGGGGCTCTTGTTGGAACTCAATGTCGATTGAGTGGAACCCGTCCCGGAGCGACCCTCGCTCCCTGTCTGAGGGGAAGTCCTCTCCTTGTCCTTCTCTTTCTCTCCATCGTTCGTCCTGTGCGAACGGAGGACTCTTTGCCCAGCCTTGGGAGGAAAAATATTTTTTGAGTAAACTTTTAAAAGGAAAACTGGATTCGCTAGCAGCTCTATTACTTGACAAATGTTTCTTCTTTGGCACAGTGGCGACATCGTTAGTTAAATATGTTTAGACTGAACAAAACGGCACTTACTTGTGTCGGAGGATAGCCTAAATGTAAAGTATGGATGAGTTTGTACCTTGCCCCCTTCTCCCGGGCGCTTGTCGTCGGAGTTGCCGTCGGAGCTGTCGGAGGTCTGGCCGGCGTCGGCGGCGCTCGTGCACGGCAGCACGTAGGGCAGCGTCGCCACGCTGCCGCGACCCTTGCCGCTGCCGCGCTGCCCGATACCACCTGGTGTGCATGTATCTTGTTATGACAACTGCCATCCAACTTGACATTTTTAAGGCAAACATCATTATTAAATGATACACAGCATTTAGAACTATTTACCTTCACCTTCTTGTTCGCTTCTGTTCGCTGAGCCTCCTGCTCCACCTGGTATGACGATCTTTAATGGCGGCACTTTTGGTGCTGTAGACTCTTGGTTTTTCTGGTCCTCAGAGTCACCATCGGCATCCTTGGCTTGGTTTGGTTTGGGACTAGCTACAGGGCTTTTTCGTTCTTGTTTATTTGGAACCATGTTGGTCGTGCCTTTTGCACTACCAGATGTCTTACCCTGAAAGGTAAAGTAAGTTTTTGAATTTAGTGGAATAGATTAATGGATGTTTGATCTTGGGAAAAATACTATCTATCTAAAAACTTACAAAGTTAAAGCTAAAAGAAGGTACACGATATGTACTTACTACTAGGGCCTGCTCCCGGTTCTCTCAGTACCGGGAATTTCCCGGTACTCCCGATACCGAGAGGACCGGTACTGAGAATAATGTCCCGGTTCTATATTAAATAATCAAGATGCGTGTTTTTTAGAGCTGTCTTGTGTATTAGCAACTTATCATGAACAACGCTGTATTCCAAAATAGTTCTTCATTGTTAGAATTCAAATTACAACAAGCTAGTGTCTTAAGATGCAGCGTTAATTATGATAATCGTCGATATAGAGATTATATTTTTAACTCTTATGTAGCTGTGATTGTGTAAAGCACACGAGTGCTTTTGTGTGTGTTTAATTTTTTTTATATTTAAAGTAAAACATTTACACATAATATAAAATTGATAAAATCTATAAGTATATTATACCTCTGTAGTCCTATCCACAAAAAAAGCTATCTTTAAATTATGACATTATGATAATGACAGATGTATGGTCTTCAAACCTCTGTATGCCTGTCCACAAAAAAAACTATCTTTGAATTATGACATTTTGATGTTCACTGATGTATACCTACTAATATTAATAATATCAAATTTGATTGTTTATTTATACCTAGGGGCAATATTATTTCTTGTTCAGATCAGCAAAACAAACCTGTTTTGCAAGAAATTAGCAGATTTCATGCAAAACAAACATAACCCACTGCATAACAAGAATATATATATATCTGGCACATTTAATGGATTCAAAATATAATACGATCGTTTTGTTTTTTGAAACGTACAATTGCAGTGTAGGTACATTTCAGAATCTAAACTGCCACATTCCGTATTGCGTCTCCTTTGTTTATAAAGAATACATACATATTTATTTAATTAAAAACAGCCACATGTACAAATATGATACCTGTGATTGATGGACCCGAATATATTTTTAATTCAAAAAGTTTGCAAATCCAAATACGGCAGTTTTGTTTTAGGAAAAATCCAATTTAAGAGGATACAATTTTAAAACCTAAACCGCCACATTCCGTAATGCGACTCCTTTTTATACAGTGTGTGGCCTACAAACGGATGAAAATTTAAACGGTGCAATAATAAGCTGATCAACAATAATTTCCACATATTGTAATTAAAAAAAAAACACTTTTTTTGTAATTTTTTGTTCATGTATTTTTCATTGTAATGGGTTCATTTACTTGAATTAAAAGTTATCAATAACTTATCATTTTTGATTCATTGAAAAATGTAAAATTTTTGTTTTAAACCGTAACAAATTAGTGTAAAAATAAAAACAAAATTATTGTTATGACTTCGTATCTGGTATATTATCAAGATGTCTTGTGACTGATAAGCTACGACATCGTGATGCCAAGATCCAGTACTAAAGGTCCATAGCTTTGAATGACAATATCTCCGAACTAACCCACTTTGGAACACCGGGACCTTTACAGGATTATTGCCGATAGTTTAAGTAGTCACTCATTTCATTTTTCTCCCGTGTTAAAGGCCACACACTGTATAAAGGAACACAATATTTACATATTTATTTTATTCAAAATTGCCACATATACAAATATCGCAGTTTTCCTTACTACATTCTAAACATAATCACTTCTTTTTTGGCTTTATGGCACTTTTTCTCAAAAATGCCATGCGTTTTGGTCAACGGTGTCGAGTCGCAACTGACACAATGGTGGTTTAGCACTGAAGTTAGTAACGAAAGGGTACCTGCATAATTTTGATACTATCTAACGACAAATCGACAGGTGTCTTAGTGCTACGTAAAATATTAGTGTTTTATAATGTCGTGTTTGCAATAAAATATTTTTTCATAAAATATTTTGTCTTTAATGGACGATATATAGTTTGTGAGTTTTGTCAATGATATATAAGTAAAGATACGTTATACTCTAACAAAATGAGCGAAATAAATACTTCACATCATACACCTACGATTTATTGACAGTTGACATACACCTATCTTCATACTTCAAAATGCGTAAAAGAGATGGCAAAATACATATACCCGTATTTAATAAATAAAAAAGAGACAACTAGCATTCGACAATCGCGCGTGCATTCTTAAGGTTGTTATTCCTAAACATTGTTTTGTCTTTGTTACTCTTGATCTTAAACAGCATAAGCTTGTCTTTTTCTCGAAGTCAGTCAAAAACGTCAAAATGGCGTCCTATTTATTTTCAATAAATAGTAAAATTTAAAAAAATATATAATTCAGTTTAATGCGCATGATGTGTAGACCCCGGTATCGGAGGTGCAAAATGGTAGCTGTCAAGTTCTTAGGGATGGGGTAAAAATATTTGTAATGTCGATAGGTAATTAAAGTTACATATCGATAATTTTTCCTTGCCATAATAATAAGCTAAGACTTAATTAAACGCATCTATTTACGATATAAACTAGGACTACATAATTACAAAATCAACATGTATTAAAAATATTTATTTAATGTTCATCGCCATACCTACTTTTTATTGAGGCAATTGTCGATGAACCTTCTGAAGTTTGGGTTTTCCAATTGCGGTCCAAAGTATATTACAACTGACGAAAAACTAAAGCAGATCTCGGTTACAGTTTAATTGGTTTTAATTTTTTTTTCTTTTTTTATGAGTGCTTTCATACAAGATTGAGTTGCAATGCAAGAGAATTATGCAAGATTACAAATATTGGAATGGAATATCCTTTATTAAATAATCAATATTAGTAGAACATACGTTGTTGATTTTCTCTTGATGGCAATTCGACTCCATGTGATTTTTTATATTACAACATCTGAAAATGATGTGTATTCTGCAAATTGTATATTAAATGTTTTTCATTCATTTTTGAAGTTCAGGGTGTTCAGCAAGAAGTGACTCCACTTTCAATTGGATAAAATATATTAGGCGAAAATCGTAAACACGGCTAAATAATCGAAGACATTTTTGTAAGATGACTTTGACTATCTATTGACATACATAATTTATTATAAGTATTTAATATCTCCAAAGTTTTTATTCAATGTTGTGCAACTCGAAACATAATAAATGTAATAGCAACCAGAGATTTGTATTGTAATAGTAATGATTTATATATTAAATGTTAATTATTATAATAGATCCCGAAAAAAGGTATACAAATAAATGGTCCTTGTACAGTAGGGTTCAAAATTGCATGGACAGTTAATGAATGAATTCATTCATAAATTGTCCATGCAATTCTGAACGCCACTGTACATAAAAAAAATTGTACAAAAAATCGAGTATCGATATCGACATCGCAAAATGTGTTTATCTATTCCTAAGTAAGAACTTGACAGCTATCATTTTGCACCTCCGATACCGGGGTCTAAATTGATGTGTGATGTTAAGGGCAATTTTGCATTTTATTTTGTGGTTTTCACTACTGTATAACATAAAATGACATTTTAGGGCGCAGTTCATGTGATTTGCGAGAACTCGTGAGTGGTACACACCTCTCGGTGGTCTGGGTAGAACTAAGAGCGATTGTTAGAATTATCACAATCTGAGCGCTTCAATTTTAGAGCCGGTGTAACATATCTTTACTTAATATATCATTGAGTTTTGTGACATTTTTATAAAGGTTCAACATTGTCACTTAAGCACAAGGACGCTCTAATTCGTATAAAAATACGAGCAAATTTCGTCCATATGGTACGCGACTTTTAACTTGAAAACGTCACATTTAATAATATAAGCGCTGCATTACGATTTATTTGTATTTATTTGTTCAATAACCAATTTAGTAATAAAGTCATTAAGTCTTACGCCGATGCAAGAACCGGACAGAACCGGGAGTACCGGTACTGGTACCGCTCGGTACCGGGACATGAAAATCTCAGTACCGGCCCCGGTACTGCAGGCCCTACTTACTACATAATACATGTAGGTAGGTAACTAATATCAATAAACAAAATATATGTAGGTAGGCGTCGAATTTATGTTGTATTGATGGTAAAATATTAGGATTCTCAAAGGTGAAATACTTATACTGACTGCACATGTTTTAATTAATAGTATATGATTGAAAGTTTAATTTGTTTAATCAGGATTTATAAGATTCTCTATGTATGAACTGATTACATTGACTGCCACATATAAGAATTTGAAGGGTCCGCTAATAATAAAATGATATAATGCAAATAAGTAATTTAATTGTTTTATTGAATTTATTTGTAATTAATTATTACATATCTAATTATATAAAAATAATGTATACTTGTTTAAAGCGATTGATGACTAATCATTAATAAGGGAAATAATTAAACTGTGGGTATTTCTCATACAGATTTGTGAATTGTCGCTGCCATGTACAGAAAGTTTATATTATCTAAACTTCATTTAAAATATGAACGTCAAACAGAAAGCTCGACGCAGTCACGGGGGTGTCACTCCGCAGATTAGGTATAATCGGCCAATTTCCTGCCGGGCAGGCACATGCCAGTGGATTGATGCTTGGCGCGAGCAACGGTCGGGTCACGTGCGAAACGTCATGCGTAAACAAAAACTTTTTAAGTGATAAACTTGCGCGAACGGTCACAAAATTGCGGCGCAAAAACATTCACTATTCATGCGCGATTATAACTTTTATTTTAGCTTGCAAATCAGTAGCTCTGAATTTTTTCATGCCTAAAGTTGATTTTTGTTAAGGAGTGAATCGTCTGTAGTACTATTAGTTATTCTGTACACTGCGTAGTGTAGCCCCTTCATAAATAAGTACGAAAATGTTCATGGATGGAAACCCTTCACTTTCAAACATGGTTGTGACACACCTATCAAACTAAAAGAAAAATCCATTTGTGACCACCTAGGTTTCTATAGTCAGTCGCAGAAGTGTGCTCAGGCGTACCCGTGACCTCGCCTTAAAGCGTCTTGGCGGCAGACCGCGGTATTTTAGTGGGTAGATCAGGGCCTCATTAGCCCTGGGAGTCCCACAACGACCCGCGTCCGTCCCCCGTGCCCAGGTGGTATGCGTAACGCATATCCCCACGAAAAAAAGGTATCTATAGTCAAGTGAGCCAGAGGCGCAACTGAAACACTATGCAAAAAATCGCCCTGGGGAAAGTGGATCACATGTTTAGCAGTGTGATGTTACAAATTGATGTCATCTGCATGAAAATTACGGCCTCTGATTATGATATTGTATACATAACAAGGTAAATCAAGTTTTTTTATTGGCTGACTGTCACGTACATGAAATACAATTGTGCATTAGTGCGTGGAGACAGTGTGAAACCTAGTTAGGCAATAAAATGCATATTGTAGAAAAAACAAGTTAAAAATATGATTAACCTGATTTTGAGCACCAAGTTTGCCAGCTACACCACCTTTACCCTGAGCTTGCTGGCCACCTTTCCCTGTCGAGGAGCCAGCTGCACTGCCCTTTCCCCCACCCTGCATATTGCCACCCTTTCCTAAGGGAGCAGCACCAGTCTTGCTAGCTGGGCCTGGTGGCTTTGTGCCCGTTAAAACACTGAAAAAAAAAAATATTTGTCAATGCCTGCATCATGATGAATTGCTCACTAATTATAATATTCAATAGATGTACCGTCCAGGACCACTGCGGGCTACTGGTGCTGGTTTAGCCATTGGCTCTTTCTCTTCCTCCTTCCTTTTCTTGCGTTTGGATATTTCATCTTCCACAGAGTCTGCCTCATGACCTTCATCTGTGAAAGGTCGCTTTGGACCTACAGGTATTTCATCTTGAGATGAAGACACAACCCCACTGCTAAGCTGATTACCTTCTGTAACAAAATCATCAAATGTTAGTGATTTAGAGTAGCAATTCAATCTATGATTAAGGTGACGTGTACTTTAAAAAAGATTTGGGTTGTTAGTTCTCCTAATTCATATTTATTTCATCACCATCTTTATTCTCTCCACTGCCTTTCTCCTGTGCTGTGGAGTCCTTGTTGTCAAAGTGTTCCTGTGCTAGGCAGTCCATGTTGCGTTTGGTGCTGTCGCTACTTGTACTTGCATTGCCAACTTTCTTGCTACTGTCATCCCTTGTCCGACCCGTATGTGAAGCTCGCACTGCGTTATCTGTGAACATATACATATGTTCCAAATATACACTGAAATAAAATGTTCAAGAAGCATTTCCAAACTACAATCACAATGGATCATGTATGGTTGCAGTGATACTTAGGCTTGGGAGCCGAATGTAGCACCTAATTCGTAATTAAATTATTTGTATTGGTTTTCACATTTTCTTGATTTAGGGGCTATATTTTTTTACGTAACTTTTAAATTAAATTACATAAAAAGGTTACTAGGTTATATATAAATCATGAGAATACTTAACTCTTATAGTTTTCTAATTAAAGAGAAAGATACCAGATTATTTTATTTTTGTTCGCATATTTTTCGCAGTTTTACAATTAATAAGATCCGTGTAATAAGATCCATGTAATAGTTACAATAACGAAGCAAAGAAGTGTGTTACCTACACCATGCCAGTTATACTGAACCAGGACGATACACAATATGTATAGCGAAATATTACCATGATCGATCGCTGAATAGAGGGCATTAACACTAGGAAACTAAATCTATATAGCACACAACGATACGGCTCGGTGAATGATGATAATGGGGTTAACATCTAAATTAACGTTTAATCACTTTGTCACGTCAGTCACTGACTAAATCAAGTAAATCATGATTTATATTACATTGCCGAGAGTCATCTTGATCAGCGGCGGCGTGCGCGATTTGTTAACACTAGATATAAAATAATACTCCCCTTTGATATTCGAGAGCGTCTTTCTTTGCATTTCACGTCTTCGGACACTATTAATAGATTTTACTTGTTGCACTCCACAATTTTATCAATAATTTTTATGCTAAATCGGTCCTCTATACCGTCACGAAGTTAGTAACGCAAGCGGCCATCACAGCAATAGACGGCTGTTTTTTTCCAAGTCAGATAATGGCGACAGGCAAGTGAGGGAGCCGATCATTACTAGTGACGTGCTTGGATGATGTTGCCATGTATAAAAATCTAAATTTAACGAGTGATAACTTCGTGTCCTCCATGATTCGACGGTTTATTTTTATTATTGTTAATAATTATTTTTATTTATTGTTATGTTATATAATATAAGGGTTGATATAAGGACTTCTGCACCGGGAGCAATGATGGGCGTATTTAGCTCGTCTTGTTACTTGTATTGCTTTATTGAATTAGTTTGGAGTTTTGGACGTTTAGTATTAAAGTTTTATATTAAAATGTTTATGTATTTAAGTATTACATGCCATTATTTCTATAAATACTAGAAAATACAGTTTATCAAATAGATTGCGACTAACCGAACTATTTGTAATTTAAAATATTATTAACATTTTCTTCGGTTACCGCGAGGATTACACATGAAATAAAACTATGATTGATAACGGTAAAACTCGCGTATATTAACTAATTTTAACTTCATTCCGACGTTAAAACCCTGTAAAGTGTTCGAAACGTCGGAATGAAGTTAAAATTAGTTAATATACGCGAGTTTATCCGTTTTCATAGTTTTATTTCATGTAAAATATTATTATTTAGCATGCAATTTATAATATCTCAGTTTGGTATAATCGTTTAATGTGAGTAAGTGTAAACGTATTTATGTATTTCTCGTTAATTTTAACTGAATGCACGTCCGGTAACATATATTTTTAACTCTTTAATGGGTATTGGCAAAATATTTGCCGTCATATACTAAACAAAACCAAATCAATTTACAAATATGTAACATTCGAAATTGAGTGCTTTAACAGAGCTGTCAAATGGTCAAGGGGTTAAGTCCTACGAACAAATAAAACATGGAAGTCGCACGCCATACTAAATTGTAAAATTGCATATCAAAAACGGTCCTGAATTTTACTTGACCAGTGCCACTTGTGCCACAGTTGTGATTGGTCCTTCAAAGTTTTGATTGGCTATAATTATTGTATTAACATTTGTCAAAGTTGATGCGCTGAAATATGCGCGGTGTTAAGAAAAGCGCTATCTCCTGCCCCTCTTTGGCACAAATGAACAATTATGTTTTGGGGCATTTTTTGAGCTGGCGTTAGACGTCCATGTTATATATGGTTGCAGATTAAGTCTCTAATATGTGCAGAGAAAATAAAAAGATACATTCAAGTGTCAACATTTTCAATACCCATAACACCAAGTGTGAAAATCCCAAGATTTTATAATTTTCCTGCCAAAAATGTAAGTAATCTTTCTGTGGTCACACTGGACATATCCGGGCTTTGAGGCTGGAATTAGGCCAGCCGTACACCTGTAAGTTCTTACGTAAGTTATAGGGACGGAGCTATACTAAGGAATGAGAGGTGAATATCACTATCTCATTCCTTAGTATAGCCCCGTCCCTATAACTTACGTAAGAACTTACAGGTGTACGAGCGCTCTTATACCTGTGAGTTCTTACGTAAGTTGTAGGGACAGAGCTATACTATAGAATGAGATAGCTCCGCCCTACAACTTAACTTACGTAAGAACTTACAGATGTAATCCCTGCCAAACAGCGCTCGTACACCTGTAAGTTCTTACGTAAGTTATAGGGACGGAGCTATACTAAGGAATGAGAGGTGAATGTCACTATCTCATTCCTTAGTATATCCCCGTCCCTATAAGTTACGTAAGAACTCACAGGTGTAATCTAGGCCTAAGTAATTATTTGATTAGAACTAGGGCTTCCAAATATTCGCTTTCACGTATTCGAATAATCAGTTGTATATTTTTTGATTTTCGAAATGTTTTAATAATACAATAAAAAAGTATAAATTACGAGTAAAATTAATTTGATTAGCATATTGAAGTCAAATACAACAATAAGGCATGTTATATTTTAACAGAAAGTAAGGCAGACTGCCAGCAACCACGGGTGTAACGTCATGTCCGAAACGTCAGGATAATATTAAACGTAAGTTTACGCGATTAAGACGAGTTTGTCGTTATAATCGTGAAAGTTTAAATCAATATAATAATGCATTAACCGACACAAGATAACTAGACCAGATATATAAATATCTAACTATTCGTAACCTTGTTTTTACTAGTTTATACCAGTATATCATGAAAATTCGTAAAAAAGTCCGTAACTAATACAATAATGTAATGTAATTGATTCAGAATTCGTATTAAAATTTTGTGAGTGTCGCTGTAGTGTATTGTATTTTTTTGGACAATAAAATAAAACCAAATTTTATATGAGCAAAGAAACAATAAACAGGCCACTTTTTTTATTTGCCACATTTTTATACTGCTAATGGTTGTTGGACAGGGTATACCACATAGTTTGTATGACATGACTAACTTTCGTAACACAGTGGAGACGATCTTGATTAATTTTTTGTAATCAACCCTAATCATTTAAGTTGCAGCCACAACGCAACATAAACAACAAGCAGTAAAACAACACACGTTACATTGACTGTGAGATCGATATAAAATTTAATGTACATTTAATTTAAACATTTTTGAACTGTCGATTAGTAGGTACCTCGGAAAACCTTTTTACCTTGCTGTCCTTCAAACTACCTGGAAATATTACAATAAGGTACTGACGCTTTTGCGGAACCAAACTACCCAGGTAGCAGACAGAGAGACAAAATACTTTAAATTCCATTGCACAAATAAAAAAAATGTATTGTAATTGTAACCTTTTTAGGTAGGCTTTTTAGGAGGCAAGATACGCCACACCATAATTATATTGTTGCCGTATTATTAGTTTAACGGATGCAATCGACATCGAAACATTAGTTAAGAGGGAAAGGGAGCTGGAAACATTAAGAATAAATTACTTTAAGATGCTATCATCACAATTTGTTTTGAGTAGGTTAAAAAAGGAATTATCGAAATCGGTTGGCGTGATATTCAGTTATCTATTTATGAGTTATATATGGTTTTCTCATGGATGCCATTGTCAGAACTGGACCAAATTATAAAATATTTTAAAATAAAAATAAAACCGCCTTCAAAAATTCGCCCGAACTAAAAAGTAAAAAATAATTTTATTTCCTACTTCTTAGGATTTCCTACCCAAAACTTTAAACCTAGGTATCCTACAGGTATCCTACAGATTTCTTAGAAGTCGGTGCCAAGCCAAATACGTTCATAGGTATATACTCGTATTAGATAGAGCTTTGTAACTTACTGTCAGTCCGATTATGTTGTTATCAACAGAATGATCTACCTCAGTCATTTTGATTAAAGCATAACCGGTGTGACAGTAAGTTCTATGACTTGACTATAGACAAAAATCTATCAAATACGGTCATATACTCGCGAAGTGAACATATTTGGCTTGGCACCGACTTCTAAGAAATCTGTAGGATACCTGTAGGATACCTAGGTTTAAAGGTTTGGGTAGGAAATCCTAAGAAGTAGGAAATAAAATTATTTTTTACTTTTTAGTTCGGGCGAATTTTTGAAGGCGGTTTTATTTTTATTTTAAAATATTTTATTTTACGCTTTTTAGTAGTGTAAAATCGTTATTTAGTATGCACTGCACTGTAATAGGCCAGAAAACCTGAACTGGATAACTTAAATATTCAAAGAATTATCCTATTATCGAGGAGATATACAGTGTATCATCAGTAGGTCTGAATAATTTCAAAGATTATAGGTAACAGCCTTAGCATGCCTATATTATTTAAAGAATCACTAACCGCTAACCAACATGTCATAACTACTAAGCAAAAACTTGAATAGATCTCGAAAATGTATGACAGTTGTTACATTCAAAGAATTACTTAATCGTTAAGGAGTTATACCTTTCGTCATCAGCTCACCAATATGAGACTATGACCACCTAAAGGCAAATACTCAAATAGCTTCCAAAATATATGAACTATGTTATATTTAAAGAATTATCCCCCAACTCCTAATCTCTAAGGAGTTGTACCTTCCATCATTAGCTCACCGACATGAAAGGATGACCACCTAAACGCAAATACTCGTATAGCTTCCAAAATACATGAAATATGTTATATTTAAAGAATTGTCCCCCAACTCCTAATCTCTAAGGAGTTGTACCTTTCATCATCAGCTCACCAACATGAAAGGATGACCACCTAAAGGCAAATATTCAAATAGCTTCCAAGCCTTAGCATGCCTATATTATTTAAAGAATCACTAACCGCTAACCAACATGTCATAACTACTAAGCAAAAACTTGAATAGATCTCAAAAATGTATGACAGTTGTTACATTCAAAGAATTACTTAATCGTTAAGGAGTTATACCTTTCGTCATCAGCTCACCAACATGAGACTATGACCACCTAAAGGCAAATCCTCAAATAGCTTCCAAAATATACGAACTATGTTATATTTAAAGAATTATCCCCCAACTCCTAATCTCTAAGGAGTTGTACCTTCCATCATCAGCTCACCGACATGAAAGGATGACCACCTAAACGCAAATACGCGAATAGCTTCCAAAATACATGAAATATGTTATGCTTAAAGAATTATCCCCCAACTCCTAATTGCTAAGGAGTTGTACCTTCCATCATCAGATCACCAACTTAAAATGTTCATGACTAGACGCAAATACTTGATTAGTCTTCGAAAAGAAATGAAAAATGTCATGTGTGCCTACAACATTTGAAGAGTTTCCTCGATTTCTCCAGGATCCCATCATCAGATCAGAATTCGGTGACAATGGGACCAACTAGAAGGTATACCCTTTCAAACAAAAAAAGAATTTTTCAAATCGGTCCACGCGTCTTCGAGTAATCGGGGAACATACATAAAAAAAAAAAGATTTCGACGAATTGTTAACCTCCTCCTTTTTGAAGTCGGTTAAAAATGGGATCAATTGGTGTGCATCAGCTTTCAAATAAAAAAAGAATCATCGAAATTGTACGTTGAAAAAGGAACGTTTATTAGGTTATATTTCCAACTATTATCGATTTAATTCTTGTTATAAATTCGTAAAATCAAGGATCGTCGATAATCAGGAGTATGTTCCGGTTCCGGGTAGGAAAGTATAAAATATATTTTTCAATAATCCGACTAAATGTATAAATTAGGATATCATTCAGAATATTGAGACACACTTACGCATTTTTTGCAGATTGTACTTCCTTAGGAATGTCACATATTATAGTAGTTTTGTATCTAAAACAACAGTCTCGATCTCGAACACACTGACATCGTTTATACATTGCCATTGACATTATATGGCGTTACAAATGAACGTATATGATGCTTCGCATCGCGTACAGTTAGGAGCTCAGGAGGTCTATGCATTCAGGAAATTGAAATGGAAATATCAACATACCCTTCAAAGATTCCAGAAACTCGTAAATATGTGGGGCTGCATAATCGATTGGCATTTTAGCTTTCGCGTTTTTAACAAATGGATCAGCGCCATGTTCGACCAGGAATTTAACCATCTTCAGGTTTCCCGAGGTCGTGGCGTCGTGCAGCGGAGTGTCGTCGTCGAGTCCCTTGGCGTTCACGTTGGCTCCACCTTTGACAAGGACTATCACAACCTGGTACCAACCATATATACACGCCTCGTGTAGCGGCGTCCAACCTAATAAACAAAACCAATTATTAGGGTTAGGACAACAGTTATCACTCAAACAATTTCCAATAAAGCATAAACACAATAATGAAGGATGCCATGTAAAAAATAATTTAAAAGCACGTTCATCAAAATAATCACATTGGTGTGGCCGAAAATTATAGAAAATAAAGTTGTTCTCACGCCAGACTAGCAAAATTATACAAAAACATAACGTAAATAAGTGCCTTCTTCTTGGATTAATTTCTATATATTGGTTAAATTTAGACAAATTGTATCAGCCATGTGTTATTTGTTGGTATTAAATCCTTTCCTACCCTACAATTTTTAATAAATAAAAGTTACATGTCTCTTGAATACTTTCTGTACAGGGTGAACGATATGAAGTATTACCAAATTCAAAGGACTGCGTTTTTTTAGTTGCAACAATTTATTACTTACTATAATTAAGAAAAACAATACATGAGAAAAATATTACATTTTGTGATTAAGTTTACTTTTAGTCAATAAACTAGTATAATAACCCTTGACTATACATATGGTATTGTATATGGTCTTCTCCCCCCGTGGGGTGCCCACCTAGTCGTGGTGGAGGGGCTCAGTAACCGTGGACTGGTCACCCACGGTGAAGTGAAGAGGCACCCGGGGCCGGCCAGTTTTGGGCTGCCGGCTGGCCCGAGGAGGCTCCAAGTGGGCTCACCGAGCCCGCTTAGGACGCGTGGAGGTGGACCGCAGGGTAAGAGGAGTGTCGGTGTTGTCGTTGCCGCTCTCCTCTGCGGCCGAGGTGGGATCGTCTCGTTTTTATGTTTAACCCAAATGATTGCGTGCCTAAGACTTCAATGCGGTGTCCAAAACATATTTCCGGTAATAAGCCGCTATTACTTTGACACTAGTGTATGATTATTTCTTCGATGTGGACTGTAATTTTTTTATAATTTAAGTTTTAAAGTTCAAAGTTTTCACGAAACGAAAAGGAATGTGGAACTTGGTGTGGAAGGCTTATCAGCTGTAAGAAACACGTACCTTTGTGATCTGCAGAAGATAGTGCAGATCTCGGCTGTAGCGGCTGGTACAGGCTCCTCTCCGTTGGCTCGTTCAAACTTACCTTCGGCGAAGGTTTACCGTTAACCAGCTCCAGCGAGATGCAAAGACTCGTGCTTCCCCCAACGGATCTGCCTTCGTCGACGTTCACACACAGTTGAAAGCAAAGATTTTATACGATGATCATCTGCTCGATACGAAAGATTTGAATACTTTGAATTTACGAAAAGGAGTACGTGCTATCGCACCGAAATATTTATGACAACTCATTGAACGTTTTTTTTTTTTTTTTTTAAAGTTCAAGACAGGTATGTTGCCAGGCGAAATTATCTAAAACCATGGAACAATTCTAAACATTCCGCCCGCCAAAATACCATGTATTTTACGAGAGAATTATATTTTAAACGAGAGGCATTCATAGGACACACCAGAGCATAGTGTTCTAGATTTTGTGCTATTTAACTACACTTAGATTTAATTTTATTCTACGATATTCAATACGATACTATTAAACTATTTTTTTTTTTTTCAATTACTAAGTGGTTTGGGAGTTAATTTTGCAAAGGCAAGGGACACAGCTTGACTACTGGTCGTTTAAGTTCACCTGATTCGGTACGAACTGTAACGACGCGACAAATCCCATCAGTCCCTGGATGAAGTTGGATAACTCGGCCTATTTTCCATTTCATGGGGCTACATTGCTCATTGACAATTAGCACGAGCATGCCGACGACAATATTTTGCTGGTTGTTGAACCATTTGTGGCGTTGTTGCAATGTGTGCAAGTATTCTACTTGCCACTTGCGCCAGAAATCCTGGTGAATCTTTTGTAACAGCTTCCATCGCTGAAGAGGACCCAGTTTCACATCGACCATATTCTCTTCCGGTAATATGGTGAGTGGTTCCAAAGTAAGGAAATGACCAGGGGTCAACACAGACAAATCGTTAGGATCTGAACTGATAGGAGACAGAGGTCTCGAGTTTAGCATTGCCTCTATCTGAGTTAAGACAGTATAGAACTCTTCAAAAGTAAGTCGCTGTGAACCGATCACACGAGAAAGGTGGGTTTTCACAGACTTCACGCCAGCCTCAGCTAACCCAGAGAAATGTGGGCTACCAGGTGGGTTAAAAACAAAGTTAATTTTCTCTGCGTGCGAAGCCTTAACCATCAAATCTTGTAGCATATTGGATGCACCGATAAAGTTTCTCCCTTGATCTGAGATTAACCTGGAGCAACGACCACGTCGAGAAATAAAGCGACGGAGAGCTGCCAGATATGCTTCAGACGTGAGCTCGGAAACGAGTTCGAAATGTATTGCCTTGGTGGCAGTACACACGAAAACGCAAATGTACGATTTGTATGTGCGCAGACCACGACCGCGAGCCATACTAATGTCGAAGGGACCCGCGTAGTCTACCGCCGAGGACGAAAAAGGTTTAATTTGATTTATTCGAAACGATGGTAAATTACCCATCATAGGAGGCGAAGCCACTTTGGGTCGAGAACGAAAGCATTTCATGCAGGATGAAATTACCGAATTTATTGCCCGTTTAGCTGACAAAATCCAAAATTCTTGGGCTAGTAAATTCTGCAGAGTTTGCAATCCAGGGTGCATGAACCGATGATGATAATCCTGAATTATTAACGTCGTCAGCCTATGCTCACGAGGCAATAAGAGCGGATGTTTAACATCGAATGTTAAATTCCCTTTGGAAAGGCGACCGCCCACCCTTAACAACCCAAGCTCATCCAAAAATGGCGACAATTTTCGCAAAGGTTTTGGTAAAGGGTGTGGTGACTTATCTATCGACAAGCAACGAATTTCCGAGGCGAAAACTTGTTCTTGAACGTGTTTTACAAGAAAATGCATAACCCTTAGGATTTCCTCAGACGATAAATTTGGTTCGATATTTTTCGAAGTTCGGTTTTGCAAGTTGTGCATATATCGAAAACAATAGGCGAGAATATGCAATATGCGCTGCAAAGACGAGAATCTATTTAAGATATTGTCTATGAAAGCTACATTGGAGGCTGTGAACAGACTATAAATTTTCTGCTCATTCGAAGCGGACTGATCAGGAAGGATCTCCGATTGCGGCCATGACTCTTGAGGATTGGACAACCAGATCGGCCCCGCCCACCATAGCGGATGCTGGATTAAATCAGCTGGAAGTAAGCCGCGGGAACCGCAGTCTGCAGGATTGTCCGAACCAGCAACGTGTTTCCAACAGTCAGGGCGAATATTTTCCTGTATGTGTGTAACCCTATTGGCTACAAAGGTTTTCCACTTTGATGGACACGAACGAATCCAAGTCAGAGCGACAGTGGAATCTGACCACGCATAGATATCATCAAACATGTGAAAATCTTTCAAAGCTTCCCGAAACGACATGACCAAGTCCGACAGTAAAACAGCAGCTAGCAACTCCAACCTTGGTACTGAGCATTTACGGAGAGGAGCCACCTTGGATTTAGCGCAGCACAGGCGCACGACAATAGAACCGTCATTCTGAACGACACGACAATAAATGACAGCACAATAACCCTTCTCCGAAGCGTCACAGAAACCGTGGAGTTGTAGTGATGTAAACGATACAATCATTCTCCGAGGAATGGACAATGAACTCAAATCCGACAGTTGTGATTTGAACTTACGCCATTCTTGAGTGATGGTGATGGGAGCTTCGGTATCCCAATCGACACCAGAGACCCACAGAAGTTGTATTAAATATTTTGCAAAGAATACAACTGGCGATAATAGACCCAGAGGATCAAAGATACGAGCGATGTCCGAGAGAATTGACCGCTTCGTACAACGACAATCATTTAACAATGTTTTAAATGTGAAATTATCTTCCTGTGGAAGCCACGACAGACCGAGAATTTTTAACGACAAATCATGAACATCTTCAAAATTATGAAGTTGCTCAGAATAAAGCTCCGAACCTGGCAAGCTTTCTAGAAATTCAGGACTATTGGAAGTCCATTTACGCAAGTGGAGCTGAGCAGACGACAAGATTTCCACCAGCTGTTTACGTAACACCAACGCATTTTCGACAGAGTCTGCACCTGATACGATGTCATCGACATACGCATCCCTTCCCAACACTGCAGCACCATGAGGAGCACGAGACGAGAACTCTTTCGCCAGCTTGGATATGCACCAGAGCGCCTGATAAGGAGCACAAGAAACACCGTAAGTCACTGTGAGCAAGCGATAATCTTTCACAGGGTCATCAGCTGATGGCCGCCAGAGGATGCGCTGATAATCACAGTCTTCGAGATCGACTAGGAACTGACGGTACATCTGCTTGATGTCTCCGGTGAACACTATAGCATGCCAACGAAATCTAACTAGCAAGTCGAATATATTATTTTGCATTTTAGGGCCTGGCAGCAATGTGTCATTCAGAGATTTCCCTGCAGAATCCTTTGCACTAGCGTCATATACAGACCGAAGAGGGGTGGTGACAGAGTGGGGGCGTAAAATTCCATGATGTGGTACATAATAAAAGCGACCTTCACACGACAAAGGAGGGTCAACTTCCTCCATGTGACCAGACTCCAAATAGTCATTCATGAAATTGACATAAGCTGTCCGAAAGAGAGGATTTAATTTAAACTTCCTCTCTATATTTAAGAGACGCTTGAGAGCAATCTCCCGAGAGTTTGAAAACCTGGGTTTGTCCTGAGGGTCGACGAAGGTTAAGGGTACTACCATCCTGCCCTCAGAATTACGATGATATGAAGTTTCCATTTGCTTTTCGCACGACAATTCCGATTTCGATAATATTACTTGTTTCGGAGACTCAACACTTTCCAACTCCCAGAAGCGCTTGATATTATTGTCCAATGAGAGACACGACACGAGAAAGCACTCCTTACTGGGACCCTTACGACCGCGAGAACGATATGTGTTAATATCAGTTGAGCACTCGCCCATCACTATCCAGCCGAAAACAGTGCTGACAGCAATGGGTTGATCTTCATTACCCTTAACAATACCAGGTTGAAGCGCTGCAGCGAAAATCTTGACATTAACTAGCATGTCGATTGGTCCAGATTTATCAAAAGTTGGATCAGCAAGGTCTAAATCCTTAAGATGCCTCCAAGATGAGACATCAAGTGGTTCTGCTGGCATATCAGCACATATTTTAGGAAGCACAAATGCTTCAAACGAAAAGCTACATGAGAAATCACCATTCGAAGGGAATATCTCACAATCAATAACTCCAACAGCATTAGTTGATGTTTGGCCGATGCCATTCACCGAGTCCAATCTATTTTTTATTGGTATTCCAAGTGCCTTTGCACATTTCAAAGTCATGAAATTGCAAGCACTGGCATTATCTATAAGCATTCGAATGGGTACTAATTTATTAAATTTATTTTTAATCAATACAATAGCTGTTGAGAACAAGGCTTGTGAATTTAAGTTTGGAACAGCCAATGTAACTTGAGTACTAGGTGAACTTGTAGGCTCCACCTCATTGCTTTTATCAAAATGTAATAAAGTATGGTGTTTGTTTTTACAAGTACCACAGGATACCAAAGATTTGCAATTTTTTACCGAATGAGACGGACGACAACAATTAATGCACAATTTTTTCTCCTTCACCTGAGTGAATCTATCAAACGGAGACAATTTTAAAAACTTTGTACACTGTTCCAATTTATGACCTGGAGCCGCACATATGGCACAGGTACTCAAAGGTGGCACGACAAATGATGATGATGATTTAGGCTTAATATTCTTTGCCGGCTTTCCAAGGTCTTCAGATATCACACCCATAGAATTTTGCAATGCTTGACCACGCTTTTCAATAAAAGAAATCAAATCGTCATACAGTGGTATCTCAGCATTTGAGTGCAGTTGCAATTCGAAGGCTTCTTTTGTGGCCACATCCAACTTTGACCACAAGGAGTGGAACAACATGAAATTCTTGTCCGGCAAATCATATTTTGACAATATTTCTAAATTTTCTTTGAATGTTCGACAAACTCTATTTAATTCTGTAGGATTTTTTGACTTCACTGATTCACAGTTCAATAATTTTTCATAAAAAATGGTAGCGATAACCCTCTTTTTATCATAATAAGATTTTAAAGTGTTATATGCTATTAAATAGTTCTCATCACACAATGGATAATTTTTTATTAAATTAAATGCATGACCACTAACACTTGTTAAGAGGTAATGAAATTTCTCGACAGCGGGGATGTCTTTGTTGTGAATCAAGGAGTCAAAAATCTGTATGAACGATACCCAATGTTCAATTTTGGAGTCAAAAGGTACGATATTTATTTTGGGTAATCGAACACCTACACTAAAATTATTACTGGCACTATTATTTAGAATACCAGGCTTAAGTTCTTCACTTTTTTCCGTCAAACGTAATTTAATTGATTTCACTAGTTTTTCAAACTGTGACGACACTTCTAATTCATTTGTCCTCTTACCGCTGGGTAAAGAAGCGAGTAAATCAACCTGAAAAGCATGAAAATCCTTCTCGATGTTGTTCACATCTTGTATACAATAACCCTGCAAGTCGGAGTTCTGCATATATTCCAATCTAGCAAATGCATAATCGCGACCAACACGATTCTTGTCACAATTTTCCAACTTATCACCGCCACCCATGTTTATTCGAAAGAAAGTATATTTATATACGAATTATTAACTTTAACGAAATAAAATTATCGAACAAACGTGAGAGGAATAGGTTATTTTTAATCTGACAACTGCTATGACAGCAAAACGTCACTGACAATTACGATGCGTTCAGAAACTATTAACTTTGACAATTATGACAGTTGTCGGTCTATGACTTATGAACGATTTTCGATATGAATGAGTAAATTCCTAAACGTGTAAACGGAACGGAAAAACGCCCTAGCCAAGTGTGTTCTATGCTTACCCTCGAATGTTTTTATCAAATTTGCAACGACTAAATTCTTACGAGAAATGATATTGAATATGCGAAAATGATACGAAATAACGCGAAAATAACCACGGGCACTTTACAAATTAATTCGGTCGGAGGACCATAAAAATGTATGATTATTTCTTCGATGTGGACTGTAATTTTTTTATAATTTAAGTTTTAAAGTTCAAAGTTTTCACGAAACGAAAAGGAATGTGGAACTTGGTGTGGAAGGCTTATCAGCTGTAAGAAACACGTACCTTTGTGATCTGCAGAAGATAGTGCAGATCTCGGCTGTAGCGGCTGGTACAGGCTCCTCACCGTTGGCTCGTTCAAACTTACCTTCGGCGAAGGTTTACCGTTAACCAGCTCCAGCGAGATGCAAAGACTCGTGCTTCCCCCAACGGATCTGCCTTCGTCGACGTTCACACACAGTTGAAAGCAAAGATTTTATACGATGATCAACTGCTCGATACGAAAGATTTGAATACTTTGAATTTACGAAAAGGAGTACGTGCTATCGCACCGAAATATTTATGACAACTCATTGAACGTTTTTTTTTTTTTTTTTAAAGTTCAAGACAGGTATGTTGCCAGGCGAAATTATCTAAAACCATGGAACAATTCTAAACAACGTGAGCGTCAGGATGACTGACCAAAATAGCGGATCAGTGTTAGAGTACCATCATAATTTACTACCTATTTGCTACTATTTACTACCTATGTTCACATATTTGCTACCTAAGTTTTAAAAAAGAAATAAATTTAATTAAGTGGGCAGTCATTCTGACGTCAGGATGACTGCCCATATTTAGTATTTCGTGGTTAGACCCTATATTTTGCAACTTTCTATGTACTATGATTTACTACCTATTTGCTACCTAAGCATATATTTTTTCCAGATTTTTTAGGCAAAAAATGACGATTTTATAGGCATTTCAAATTTTGAACTAAAAAAAAATTGTTGGAGTACCATCATAATTTACTACCTATTTGCTACTATTTACTACCTATGTTCACATATTTGCTACCTAAGTTTTAAAAAAGAAATAAATTTAATTAAGTGGGCAGTCATTCTGACGTCAGGATGACTGCCCATATTTAGTATTTCGTGGTTAGACCCTATATTTTGCAACTTTCTATGTACTATGATTTACTACCTATTTGCTACCTAAGCATATATTTTTTCCAGATTTTTTAGGCAAAAAATGACGATTTTATAGGCATTTCAAATTTTGAACCAAAAAAAAAATTGTTGGAGTACCATCATAATTTACTACCTATTTGCTACTATTTACTACCTATGTTCACATATTTGCTACCTAAGTTATAAAAAATAAATAAATTTAATTAGGTGGGCAGTCATTCTGACTAGTCATTTTTTGCCTAAAAAATCTGGAAAAAATATATGCTTAGGTAGCAAATAGGTAGTAAATCATAGTACATAGAAAGTTGCAAAATATAGGGTCTAACCACGAAATACTAAATATGGGCACTCATCCTGACGTCAGAATGACTGCCCACTTAATTAAATTTATTTCTTTTTTAAAACTTAGGTAACAAATATGTGAACATAGGTAGTAAATAGTAGCAAATAGGTAGTAAATTATGAAGGTACTCTAACAATTTTTTTTTTGTTCAGAATTTGAAATGCTTATAAAATCGTCATTTTTTGCCTAAAAAATCTGGAAAAAATATATGCTTAGGTAGCAAATAGGTAGTAAATCATAGTACATTGAAAGTTGCAAAATATAGGGTCTAACCACGAAATACTAAATATGGGCAGTCATCCTGACGTCAGAATGACTGCCCACTTAATTAAATTTATTTCTTGTTTTAAACTTAGGTAGCAAATATGTGAACATAGGTAGTAAATAGTAGCAAATAGGTAGTAAATTATGATGGTACTCTTACAAATTTTTTTTTGTTCAGAATTTGAAATGCTTATAAAATCGTCATTTTTTGCCTAAAAAATCTGGAAAAAATATATGCTTAGGTAGCAAATAGGTAGTAAATCATAGTACATAGAAAGTTGCAAAATGTAGGGTCTAACCACGAAATACTAAATATGGGCAGTCATCCTGACGTCAGAATGACTGCCCACTTAATTAAATTGATTTCTTTTTTTAAACTTAGGTAGCAAATATGTGTACATAGGTAGTAAATAGTAGCAAATAGGTAGTAAATTATGATGGTACTCTAACACTGATCCGCTATTTTGGTCAGTCATCCTGACGCTCACCTAAACAACTAGACTTAATCAAATCTACTTGGTAACACTTCATGTCGTTCACCCTATAGTCCCTGTACATCCAGAAGGCAAATTTATGAAACAGAAAAAGCCACTGTTGAACTTTTGTCAGATTATTCAATGCGCAATTATTCGAACAAGACTGTTCTACAATTGCATTGACACCTATCAACTGCCCCCAAATCCATATTCCACATTTACACTCGCGGTCAATGAAATATGAAAAATTCCACTTGACCCATATTCATTGACCGATTATATTTTTAAAGTGGAATGATTTATTTGTAAGCATTATCTTGTCGAAGGGGGGGTGAGAAGCTTAGATATAAGGTGTTTTAAAAGCCGTGGAATAGGTTTTGAAAATTTGGCACTATAGGTACTAGGTATAATTTTTAGTTGCTTAGTTAAACAGAGCAAATATATGTGTTAGTATTAATACCAATTAAGGCTTCCCAGTTATGAACAGGTATATTTATAACATTTATTAAGACATAATTCAGAATTCTAATAAAACAATTCAATTGGCAATTTTATTTAAATTACCTAGAACTATTGCCTGGCCGTGGGGATTTCAGATTTTCATTATCAGATTATGACTGTTACATTTATTTTCTTATTCCGTGTGTATATATTCTAACGGTACTGTCGACATTTCTTATCAGATTTAATGAGTTATTTGTCTAACTGTCCTAATGGTTAGGTATAAAGTGGAACTTTTTACTAGAGACTAACATATAATCACTAAATTTTTCACACCACCTACTCGAATACGGGCCTTTTCATCTCTGCTGGGAGGGAACAAAGTGGCACCTTTCTGTTCAAGGATTTCTATTACCAGTTTAAAAAAATACAATGAAATGTGAAAATAAACGTTCATAATTCATTAATATTTCTTCAGATCGATTATTAGCATTTAAATATTAAATATCGTCATTTTTTTTTCATAGCTGGTGTGAAGTGAAGTAAGTACGTGTCACAACGGTATCAAATTGATTTTCTTCGTGGGCTTGAACCCCTCAGTACGTTCAGAATTCCACTTTAGAATCCCTCAATACGTTCAGAATTCCACTTTAGAAACCCGAACGTAGTGAGGAATCCGTCGCTTCATTCGGGCTGCCGTCGCCGAAAATATGTAATTTCGATCCCTTGTGACACAATCTACTATTTCTGCTCGACTCTAAGAAAAGTATACCTTAAATAAATATTGATACTCGAGCTGTATCTGTATATTATCATAATTTCAAAATTTTATTAATATCACATTTGCCAGACATCATCTTCCAACTTATACCAAGGAATATATTTTACGGAAAATGCAAGTAAACTAAGCAACCACAAAACTGAAAGGCTTCAAAGACATGTTGGACATTAACAGTAAGAGTGACAGCAAATTAACAATTAATTAGGTACAGGTACATTTTGATAATATGCCACCTACCTTTATAAATGGTGCTCAATTGTAGGCTTTGGCAGAAAAATACAGCAGTATTTGATATGGATCTTCAATAATATGCAATCATTTAATTAAGATATTACATTTATTTCTTATACACAATAAGATGAGATTACAGCAGTATTCAAAAACAGTATGCTGCTTGTAGTTTTATTTAAATATATAATGGTGATTATATATTTTCAATAACTAAATGGACATGAAACCTGATCACTTTGTGGACCACCTACTATGTGTGTTAGTTCAGAAATATAATTTATATTTTAATACCAATATAAATAAGTTGTTAATTATGAAAATTGTTCTAATTTGTAGAAGCATTTGCTAAGTTATTAATTTGTGCCAATACTCATTTAGGATAAATTGTATAAGTTTTTCAGGTAACATATTAATATGATTTAAAATGGGTTATTTACTATGCATATTTACTTTATCATTTATCAATCACTCAATATTTCAGCACAGTTGCAAATGTTGTTACTTAGTTTTTCATGGCTTCTGAAGAGGCTTTCACTACCATGTGATAGTTATAATATAATGTGAATGTGGATTTTGATATTGACAAAAATTCATTGGCTGGTAGAGTTAATGATGCTGAGTAAGATCCATCACATTTCTCAAAACGTTTGTATGAAATTTTCTTTTTACAACCTACAAAAAAAAATTCCATACAAACTTATTCAGATTCGCTCAGCTTCATTGACTCTACCAGTCTACAAATTTTAATCAATATAGAAAATGTGATCCCAATGTACAAACTTTTTGAAAATTGCTTATAATCAGGCATAGAGGTTGCAATGGCATGTACAAAATTTTGCTACGAACTTCCACTTGGTTCTCTAATGCTATTTTCTTAAAATCTATCAAAATAAGGCATCATTGTAGGCAGTCGAGGATTATGCTTACTTTGGATGGAAATTGATTGAATATGAAAACATACTTGTTAATAGTGATTTTTATTTAAATTTATAATTACAAAATATCCCTGGATAAAATTGCCGGGTAGTAATCAGCATATTTTACTCATTTTCAATTTATCGGCTGATCTTACGAAATGTAGAAATGTAAAAGTAGTATTTTTAATTTATGAAATGTAATTTTAAAATAAGTATTCACTTATCAATTAATTTAATATCTGAAGGAAGTCCCCAGTTAATTGATATTACTGGATCTGCAACTTCTACATCTGTTATTATTCAACACTTATTTCTAACACTTTGTGGGATTGTATGCCTATACGAGTAGGTGTTAGCAATGTAGGCTTAACAACAGACACAAAGAAATGCCCATCAACATGATACAAGTACATATACATGTATACAAGTACATTAAATTATTTGAACAGAATATTTATGTTGCTCATGATTTTTTTTATATTGACTTTCCATTTGATGTTCGTGAGTCTTTATTGTGTCACAACAATTTATTGAATACATTTAGATGTATATCTCTTGAGCAGAGGTATTTTAACATGAAAGTCTTTCTTTCAGTATTAGTTCGAAATTGCTTTTTCAGTGAAACATCTTGGATTGAAGAATGGAAATAAAGTTGGTAGGTGTTTTCTGTTACATTGAAGAAAAACAGGAGCCATGTCCAATAATTAGATATCAAATTTTTCTTAGGAGCCAAGAACAATAGGAATAAATAAATATTACCTGTTTTCTATCATATTTCACAATAAATATTTTTTGAAATCAACTACTGGTTAGCAAAACTGAAAAAACACATCAATATAAATAAATAAATCTCTTCTGGGACATCTTACACAAATCAACCTAGTCCCACGGTAAGCTCAATGAAGGCTTGTGATGTGGGTACCAGGCGACGATATATACATATAGATACTTAAATACATAGACAGCTATGACCAAGGAATAAATATTTGCGATAAATAAATACACAAAGAATGCCCTCACCGGACTCAAACCATATGCAGTCTAAAGTATATGTGTATTTGTTTAGTAATCCCACCAGTGACTTCACTATGCATAATACAGTGATAAGGCATCAAGATATGTTTATGATCATAGCATCTTTGTTATAATACATCATAGGTAAATAAATCATTAATATTGGCACATAAAACTATTTATTTTTTAATTAGAATGTAAGTAATATATGTTGCAGAAATACATGTATCGCATTGCTAAATATTTTTAACCTTATTGAGATGAAGTGCTAATGCCTGCCACAAAAGATTATATTAAGATAATTAAATTGTGTTGTACTTTGCAAAGAAGGTTCTGTATTGAAAGTGAATGATTATTAGATCAGAAGTATTTTATCATATTATAAAGTTGCCATAAACATACCCGCAAAATCAGGGACATCTGGGTCTTGCCCTTGATCAAGGAGCTTTTTCACTTGATCATGGTCTCCTCTGATGGCAGCTACGTGCAGGGGCGTCTCTCCTCGCTCATTGCGCTGCTGTCTGGTGCGTTTTCTCTCTTCCGCGGTGGACGGAGCGGCTGAATATGAAAAGGGCGGGAAATGACGCATGACAACTTTACACAAAACAATTGCTTATTTAGAGGGAGGTCAAACCTGGTGGAGCATCTTGTGACGATATCTGCATCACCAAGGCCAGCTGCTGTCGTTCTGACATGGGAGCTATGACCGGAGGCCGGAGCGCCCCGTCGGGTCCGCGGCCGGAGCCCCGCGTCCGCGACGACGACGGCATACTTCCAGCATAACCACTCACCTACACACAATACACTAAAAATAATGCCACGCAGCACAAACCATAATATCATCAAAAACTTCGCCAATTAAAATTATGAGCATCAGTATTATGTACCTAACAGGTGCTGAAGAAAACGGCGTGGATAGGTGTAACGAAATTTCTTCAAAAAGTATACAAAACAACAGGAGCACAATAAGTATTCAAGATTATATTTCTAACTATAACAACAAATAACTAAACTCTGTTAACTTCAACAATTTTACCATGAATGTCGAGCAATCAAAGCAAGAAAAAGAAAGACTGACTTGAAATTCTATACACAATGTTGTCTATGCTTTTTTAGGGATGTCTGTTATTCGGATGTTCTTCATCACCGGTTAATTTTCTTTTCTCTTATTTTACCTTGTCCAAAAAACTTGAATTTACTTATTTATTCCATTCTAATGAATTTCACCTGCATTCATATGTATTTACTACAACATAATTAAAGGCAATTCTTGTCGTTCGGTGCACGTATGTTACAATAAATGAAGTTATTTACGGGATTTATCGGAGTTAAGCGAATCATGTATGAAATCATGTAATTTCGTGTTTATTTCGGTTTGTCATACAACATATATTCAATAATAGATTATCAGGGTCGCGTTTTATAAAGTTACAATTTACAATTTCGCTGTTTGCCTCTCTTTCTAGCCAATATGTGCGTGCGGTAGAGAGGCAAACAGCGAAATTGTAAATTGTAACTTTATAAAACGCGACCCAGGTATTTTAACAGATAATACTTTTTCTTTTTTTCTACAACTTTACGTTTCTTCTACGTTATTTTACGTTTTTTTAGTCTCTAGTCAATTGTCACTTCGTTGAGTTCGTTGTCAGTTGTCAATGTCAAATCGAGCAGCACCATAGCACCAAGGCCACAAAGATCATTCCTGTAGTGAAAATTGGTTTGCGATTTTTATCTTCGTGCAAAGAGAGGCTCTTAATGATTATAGTATTAAGTATTTAAATTATGATGTGGCGTCCAACATTTACTTTATTTCGTAAAATAATTATACCATCTCTTATAGAGAATGCGAAAATAGCAAAAATATATTACTCTACCAAAGGCCGGCTCCCACGGTCTACGGCACAAATAACACTAATCGGAGCAAGTGTCGGAGTACTAGTTGGAGCCGGCTGGGGAGGCTATACACATTATAAAATCAACGCTAAAAAACAGGTGGCACCCATAGAAAATGAAGAATACCCACTCCTCAAGGAAGCACCGAAATATCAGGCTCAGTATAAAGTAATTTATTTGAAAATTGCGCTTGCACTCTCAGACCAATAGTTAACAGTATACATGGTTTTATAAATAACTTTACCGAATAGGGAGTTACGAACATCACTTAGTCATTAGGTCATGCCATTCATTTCCATTAAATCATTGCCCAATCTGATCTGTTTGAGTCCCAAATTCGCTAAGGTATTGCATGTTTGTATTTATAGATTATATTCTTTTTTTTTGCATCTGGTTATAACATTTCTTGAAATTTACCGTTGTGTTTTTATTTTGTTGTTTATTTTTTATACAATATAATGTACAATTTTGTCTCTGAGCATTACTTGTGCTGTAAATTGGATTCTATTTCAGGTCAATAATGACTCAGATACAAGTAATTTACAGCTTGTACTTTTTCAATATCGCACTTGCCCCTTCTGCTGTAAAGTGCGCGCCTATCTTGATGCGCGTGGCATCAGCTATGAGGTGGTGGAAGTTGATGCTGTTCTTCGACAAGCTATCAAATGGTCAGGCTACAAAAAAGTGCCTATTCTGTTAGCCAAAGTAGATGGAGGATATCAGGTATTTCTTTAGTATAAATATTAAATGCTGTTGATGATATAAAAAAAAATAGATTCTGAAAAGCACACAACATAAAATAAAAAATATCTTGGGATATCTTACACAAATCAACCTAGTCCCATGGTAAGCTCAATTAAGGCTTGTGATGTGGGTACCATAAAATGGCAATGCTTAAAAATATGTACATAATCAATTATCACTTTTACACTTTGAAACAATATAGACTAACCATGAGTTCAAAATGTCTTTCACTTCTATTCCTAAACCACAAATAGAATATTTTTTATCATATGGATATTTTTTTTTAGTGTTTGTTTAAATTGTCCACAATTTGTGTTGTGAGCAGACTTTAATTGTGACTTACTTGAGAAATAAGTGAAATATAAAATTCAGTCTCAAACATTTAATAAAAAGTAAACATTTTCATACAAATTTTCAGCAACTTATGGACAGTTCAGCAATAGTATCTGTACTAGAGACATTCTTGAGAGACAAAGGTTCTCAACTGAGAGACGTTGTGAAGTTCTACCCAATTACAAAGTTCCTGAATGATCAGGGCAAAGAAGTGACAGATGTGACAAATAAGTACTTCATAATGCATAATGCTGTGGTTTCCGATCAAGCTGAAAGAACGGCAGAAGCGTAAGCTTTTTGATATTGTATTTCATATTAATCTGTCATAAATAGAGTATGGACAGTAAATGGCATTTTTCACAAAGGCATCAGTGGAGTGGACTTAATAGCTTTTATGATTGAATGAATAACGATTGATTAATGTTTGAAATGGAATACTTCCTACAATTATTCTTGATTAGAACAATATGTTTTTACTTTTTTGGGCTAACAAATAGTAATTATGTAATTTTAAGCAGTTTGCGTTATTGACAGTGAATAAATAAACCAGTATTATAGTTGTTTAGTAATGTATTACTCTAGATATTTAAATAAACTCCATTAATAGGCCAATTTTTGTTGATAGTTAGAACTAATAATATTTCATACTTTATTAGTTCATTTAGATTGTGTATAATAATATACCTAAAATTTGTAGGTATTCATAAATTTATTTATTCATTCAAACATAAATAATGATGGATATACTAACATAGAATAAATATGGATATTGACTCTGAAATTTGCCACCAATTGTCCCTACACTAGTTATAAACTTTCATTTTCATCTTTATTTTCAAGCTATCCCTATTTATCTAAACAAAGGGTAGGTGTCAGTGTGGGTTACATTTAACCCTCTATGCCTGAGGTGAAGTTCAACAAAGGCATTTTCAATTGGTTACCAATAGTGGCAGAGGGTTAAACATTATTTTGTATGTCCATTTTTATATGTCATGCTGTTCCTCAGAGAAATTACCTCCGAGTTTTGTACAGATGGCACATGCAAATTAGCATTACATAGAAACAATTGTCTTTACAAAACCGGCCAAGAGCATGTTGGCCATGGTCAGTATAGGGTTCCGTAGTTATTCAAAAACGGCTTGTCCGATTATGTTCGAAAAAGTTTTATTTTAAAGTATCCTATGGGCCTTCTCTTATCCTATAGATTATAATATTTATAATATTCATGATTTTATTCATAAATTTCGGACCCACGGATCAGTTAGACTTAGAAGGGCGGGGGCTACAATATTTTTAAATTTTGTATCGATTATCTCTGAAAATATTGACCAAAAGGAAAACTTTATATGATTGATAGGATTCTAGTAAAATAAAAAAAATTGTCCCCACTTCACGTATTGGAGAAGTAATTTTTTTTTTATTTCAATTTTATTTACAGGGAAGAGCGAGAATGGCGGCAATGGGCTGACCGCGTGCTAGTCCACACCCTGTCCCCAAATGTCTACCGGACTGCAGGAGAAGCTCTGGACACGTTCAAGTGGTTCGAAGAGGCAGGACATTGGCGAGAGTCGTTCCCCGCCTGGGAATGCGCTCTCATGGTCTATGGCGGTGCTGCTGCTATGTGGGTTATAGCTAAGCGACTCAAGAAAAGGTATTATTCTGATTCAACATGCTGTTGATATCCTACTTACAAGAACTAACACTAAATTTATGCATTGATTGGTTTTATTTCTTGCAGACATCAGATAAAAGACGATGTCCGCCAGTCACTCTATGATGCTGCAAATGATTGGATGGCAACACTCGGCAAGAAGGGCACTAAGTTCCTGGGTGGTGGTCAGCCGAACCTGGCAGACATTGCTGTGTATGGTGTGTTAAGCAGTATTGAAGGCTGTCAGGCATTCCAAGACTTGAGGAGCAATACAAACATAGGGGTGTGGTATGATGACATCAAGAACTCGATAGAAAGGAGACAAGGCAAAGTTACGGCTTCAGTCACTCAGGCGTAATTTCCTTCTTACGGCCCTTGCCTTATAAATTGTTATAGCCACGTATAGAGAGAATATGTCGGAGATAGAGATTTTGTGAAACTAATTTAATATACTTAATAATAAATATCTAATTTTGAATTAGTCCATAAAGTATTCAACCGCGCTTGCGAAAGTGTTTTCATATTAGCGAATTATTTCCACGTCATCAATTCATCATGCTATGCACGTTCCAGTTATAGTGTAGATAAGATTTTAAGTTCCTGGCTTATTTTTCCATTTATAGAAGCAATTCGTATTGAAGTTCTAGGAAATGGGCGGTTGCCAATTTTGTTTCGTTTTTCTACAATATTTTATGAATTCCTTAACATTTCTCCATTCTTCTCATTAAAAAAAAATGGAGTCTATATTAGTGAAATTACTAACGTTATTTTATAATATAGCGTAGGGCTTGATTACAATGCGCTCATGCGTATTTAACTTTAATAGAATTCTAAAATATTACCTATAGAATACAGGATAAAATAAAATCATCTAGTGCCTATTACGAAAACCTTTTACCCACGCATACTTCTGGAATCTTATATTCAAGCCAATTTTCGTAAAGCTAAGTTGACAACTTGTCTTTTACCTTTTGCCCTTACATGAACTTGACTGCACAAACGATAGAGGATGAAAAATGAACCATCATAAGCCCACTGATGTTGTGTGGCATACGACATAATCACGGTTATTTTTACATATACTTAAAGTAAAAATACAGTTCCTAGCTCTTTAACAACAGTCTTTATATGCTTAACATTAATAACGAAAAAGGATGACATCTTTTTGCGGCTGACATTGCTAATATTTCCACTCATGCGCTTTGTACTGGCTGGACTTGAGTTATGAGTTTATCTATTGTGCAAATGAGACGCCTGCTATGTTTTATGTTTATCGTAATTATTAACATATTTTTTCATGTTGTACCTTATCATGTAAGACAAGTACCTAAAAGGTATATGGTTAAGGATTTAGTTCCACGCAGTGCATATTTGCATAACGTAGCACCTTTGAGCTCTTAGAGACTTTGAGATTGTCAAAATGTAGGTGCCACGTTCTAGTTCATTTCCTTCCACTTCAAGGGGTGCCATCCACATTATCCACAATTACACAATACAGATCTGTACACAGGTACATCAGGCACCTACACAGGAATATGTGCATTAAAAAGTAGTCGTTAGGTATTTGTATATTTGTCTCACTATTACATCGATCAGGTTTAACAGTGGAGTACTTATACAAAAATTTACCGTGTTGTTAAATAAAACAAATAACTAGTTCTATAATATGTTTTATTGTTTTGCATTACCTATATGTACATCTTATCAATAATATATAGTCGAAAAGAAAACGATAGAAAATTTGATTATAATTTAAAGTCTTCTTTTCAAATAGCATTTGCCATGGTATTTTTAATCTTGTTACGGCTACTGAAACTAATATGTAAACCTACAATTTATTCATATTTCACATATCTTTTTCTCAATTTGATACTTTTAATATCTATTCCTACATAATTGTATAAAAGGTGCAATATTATTTAGTTAAGTACAGGGTCGAGTTTTATAAAGTTACATTTAACAATTTCGCTGTTTGCCTCTCTAACGCACGCCCATATTGGCTAGAAAGAGAGGCAAACCGCAAAATTGTAAATTGTAACTTTATAAAACGCGACCCAGGTAGGACATGTTATCATACCTACTTATGAGGTATTCGTAATGGAAATGGACACATAATTCTTAATTTTGCTTAGTTATTTTACATACTTTTTAAAGAGGTCACTGAATGTTAAATAGTTTTCCTAAGCATAGATACACGTTCTGACCACAACATAGAGCAGCCTTTAAAAATAAACTAGAGGGGCATTCCATGGAAACGTCCCGTAAGCGACACTGTCTTTTCATTACTTTTGAGACACAAAATTAGTAAGCTGAATTACGGTATAATAATACCATTTCTAGGCTTTATGATTGATAGTGTTTCCTAGTTGCTAGCACATTTTATTAGGGTAGCGACAAAAATTACTTGTTTTCATAGAATGCTCCTAGTGCGGCCCTAGCCCATCTTTTGTTTGACAGTAATAACTAACGGTATTGTCACAACTGCCTCTTGTTTTGATGTTCGCCTTTGAAAATATTCGTTTTAATGCGTAGAAAAAGTCCAAAACATCAGATGTTATAAATAACACCAAAGAAAAAAGATATAGTTCACCAACGTCCGAGGTGGGGTTTGAACCCATGTATTTTGTCGGCTTTTGGGGCTGATGCCTAAACCTCTCGGTAACTCGATCATACCAAAACCTGTAACTAAATTGTACATAAATAAGAAATGGGTATTACTCATGTAGATTTGTGAGTTGTCACAGCCATGTAGAGAACGTTACCTAAACTTAATTTTCTGTATTTTTATATATGAACAGAACCCTCGACGCAGTGGCTAAGTACCTACTCTACAAATAAGTAGGTATCGAAATGTTCGACTTTCTGGAAACCCTTAACTTTCGAACATGGTCGTGACACATGTCAAACCAAATCAGAAATACCTAAATATAAACCGAGGACCTTTTTATAATCGTATTAGTAGTGGAATAAAACATCGCATTGCTCTTGTGGCTCAGCTAACTCAGTTTGCATCAAAATACGTGAGGTTCGGCTTCGGCAAGCCACATGTGTGTTGCCGTTTATTGTCACGAATTACGTTAAGGCAGCATGCCACCTGAATGTTGCTGAGTCAGTTTTTGGATTAGCTACTCTTCGTAGTCGCGATGGCGCTCTCGCTACCTACTTCATAGATCACGGAGTAGTGCGTTGTGCTGGTGATGCATGTAGGGTGAAGTACGCTTAGCGAGTGCTCAGCAAGACTTCCTGTTCGAAGTAGTTTTTGGACAAGCAATGCTCCGTGATTGCCATGGTTTCCTGGGGCTACGTCACAGAGAGCACTTTGTGCTAGTGGAAATGTTCAGGGTGAAATATGCTAGACGATGGCTCAGCAGGCCACCCGACTCGCAGAGCGAAGTAGTTTTTAGACAAGCGACGCTCCGTGGTTGCCATGGCTCCCTGGCTATGTACGTCACAGAGAGCGCTCACCGCACCTTTATATGTTGTGCTAGTGGAAGTGTTCAGGGTGAAGTACACTAGACGATGGCTCAGCAGGCCACCTGCGTGTACGTGAGCGTGAACCCGCGGTTGGCCACGTCGGGAGGCGTGGTTGCGGTGGCGCCTTCGCTGCCGTCCGTCACCACGTACAGAACGAACGGCTTTGCTCCCGCTGTAAACAATTACCATTTATCAGACCGTGCAGTCTCTTTTCTGTCTCTTACTAGAAACAGACTATCGTAATATTTACTAGCAATTTATTAATCAATGACTCCCGGAGATAAAAGTAAATAACAATAGCTTCCTTAGATCGGTTTAAGCCGGTGGGAAAAAGATTTATGTCGATGACATAAGAGCGTAAAATTGCATCGGTCGAGCCGATACGTGGCAATCGACGTCTTTTCGATAAAGTTTTACAACCGGCTTAAGCTGAATCCACGTCGATTGATTTGGGCAGACGTAGAGTCATATTGTGGACACCCGACCCTTAATAAATCCATTAAAAGCTACGTCAACGTCCGACGTACGTACGGTATTTATAATATTCGAATGGTCAGGAGAAATTGCCTTCTCGAAACAAGAGAGCCTTGTTTGGGCTCGGAACCTTTCGACGATATTCCCTTCGTCAGTAGGTAAGCGAACACACTTTTGTTAGATACTTACTCTGCACGGTAACGAAACCCAGTCCGCAGAAACGGTCGGTTCCAACCGCGACTCCCGTGGCCACGACCGTGGGGTTGGGTATGACCACGAAGTCCGTGGTGCACGCGCCGTCGTTCACCGCTCCCACCGCTGTGCCCAGCACGGTGGCGTCTGCGCCCTCCACGTCGCCGGTCACGGTGAACGAGTAGATGTCGGCCGTCTAGAAAACAAATGAAGTAGGTAGTCTTGAATATAGGTGTTACTTCTACACGACAACATTTTTGTGATTTTATTTCCTTTGATTCTTCAATCAGCATCTACAATCAGCCTCAAACACTTGAAAGCATCCAAAGTACCCGAGTAGTTCGGGACACCACACCATGTATTTAGTATGGTGTTCCTACCGAATTATAAGTATATTTAGCCAATTTGACGACTACAAAGTACCGGACGCTGAATGTACCTACTATAATGCTCAAATAATTAAATAAAATCAAAAAATACCTAATATCGCCGGTTTAAAGGCAGAACCAACTATTTCGGTAAAACATCTTTTGGCAAATAGCGTTCTATGCCACTGACATAAAATACGATTTGTCAAAACCAACTTCAAGGAAATAGTTGGTTCTGCCTTTAACCCGACGATATATGATTCGGTTCATAGGGTCAGTTCATAAACAAACGTGAATGTTTCCTTTAGTCAAGCAATTAGAATCATACAATGTACATTGCCAAATGGAATTGTCCCGAATAATAGGTATAAAGACCTGCGCGTATTGTATGGCACAGTATCCGGCTTCCATTCTGATGCAAATGCCGTAATTCAAGTTGGCGATCTGGCGCGTGCCGGTGACGAGCGAAGCGCTGAGCGCCGTGTTGGCGGCCGTGCCGTAGTTGAAGCTGGAGATGGTGCCGGTGACACCGGTGTAGTATTGCAGGCAGCCGTTTGGAGCTGAAATGATAAAATCCCTGAGAATATTATAGTTGCTGGTGCAGACATGCTGAAACTTGTTTGGTTGGTATTTTTGAGACTATCTACAGAAATCCGTGAATAATTGGTAATTTAGTTTTTAGGTCAAATCGTATGTTTATATAAATACAAAAAGCTCTGATCGCCTTCTTGGAAGGAAAAGTCGAGTAGGTATATTGTTTGGTATTCATCCGTAGCTATTTATTTCACCAATAGAATATTTACCATATTTCCTAACGTAAATAAATAACGATTTAACTGATTTAAGGGCGTTGATGAAAAACCACAAGTTTATTTGGCTAATCGCGTGTGACCAGCAAACACGCTATTACTACTGAATATGCGGTATTGGCACACAACTTTGGTTGCCAAGCCACTAAGCTTTAAGAAATAAATACATATTAGTTATACCTAACCTTATAACCAGAGATCGGACAAATGTTATGGTTAATGAATAATTAATCATTTACAAAAAAATACATATTTGACACCGGTAAATTATGAAAACCATTGTAAATAGTCACCTCAATAAAGTTTCGAAATCAAATTTCAAGAAATTATTCATTTAATCAACTTTGGAATCATGTCCATATTATTGCGAGCAATGAAGCACAAACACATAGATAGGTTAAAGGAGAAATAGACAGCTAATGTTTAATAATATTTATCTGAAATAATTATATTTTATTTGGGGATTGTGAAATATGCCCTAAGTGTTCGGTTGGGAATCACGTTGGAAAGCATCAAGCGACTGACCTAGTCCAGGGCAATCACATGCAATTTGCGTGAGCTTTACGTTCCACCGTCTGCTGAACGTAGTGCTCGATGTAGCAGTGATCGTGACGGTAATCGCAGCGTCGCCGTTGAAGTCTACGAAGATGGTCTGGCCCGTGTTGTCGCCGCAGATGGTGGGCACGATGGTGTTGCCGCCCGTCACCGTCACGGAGTCCGTTGTGCAGACGCCGTCTCCGTCCGGCTGCGCGAGCACCATGTCTAGGAAGTCGATGCGGAGCTGAAATTTCACTTTGTAGTTAGTTATCGGTACTGGATGCTTACCCAAGTTGCCAATCGCTAGCGCTTGCTAGCGCATAGTTTTCCCTCTCTGTCACTCCTTCATATTAGTGCGACAAAGAGGGAGAACTACGATGCGCTAGCAAGCGCTAGCGATTGGCAACTTGGCTAAGCACCGATAGATAGGGGCGGATGGACGGAATGGACCTTTTCTACTGACGGAAGCCGGAAGCCGCTTGTACAGGCTCGGATCCAGGATTTCCTTCTAAAGGGGGGTCATTGACTTAAGATATGTTAGTACCAATTTTTTCAAGGTTTTTTTAAGTTACCGCCACGCCAATGGCATATTTTGTAAAATTTGCCGTAATTAACAATCGGTAACACTAAGCAAATCATTTGTTTTGGTACAGATATACCTATTTACATATTAATCAGTAATCACGATTTTTTCGGTTAGTAATAGGACTAGTATCGGCACGAAGATGAGTTGAGGTGAATGATTAGTGATTGATTACCTACACAATACATCCAAATGAAGTACCTACTAATTGCAATGTAGTGAATGAATGAATGACTTGTGTCAAAATATTGTAGCAAATCCCTTGAACCACATTTTTGGTCAATTTTACAGTTGCAATTGGGATTGCTGTCAGTACGAAAAAAGAATACTAATTACAAATTCCCCGTGTGTTTACATGACTTGTTGATTTGTGCGTGGCCTCAACTCTCGTGCCGACCTCCCCTACTGGTAAAGTGAGGATGATTTATTTTTATCATAGAATAGGTCTCTTAAAAAGAACAAGTACCTCAAAAAAATAAGTCAATATCGGAGATAACTGCTTGAGAATAAAAATAAACACCCTCTAAATCCAATCTCTAACTTTTGATCTGTCGGTCCATAAACCAATATGAACCAAAATCATGAATGGACTTAAAGAGTACTTTAAAATAAACAAAAGCTATTTCGAACATAAGTAGCTCAACAGTTTTTGAACAACTACGGAACCCTACACTGAGCATGGCCCGACATGCTCTTGGCCGGTTTTTGACGTATTTTCGGTGTCAAACGGCTGACAGTTAATCAAATGGAGAAGTTAGTGTGGTTCATAATTCATGATTTAAATACTTTGAAATATGTTATATTAATTTAATGATGGTATGATTATATAAATGTATAGTGTGAGTGATATAATGGATGTGTATAAAATATAGGTATGGTGTTACGAATAATTGTTTGTATATATATGGTTGTGCGGGGGTGCATGCGCTTTGAACACAGACTTGATCGACTGCAGATTTGAATAAACGGGTCTCAAGGTACGTGAATTCGGAGTTTACTACAGTTTGTTTAATTAATTAAAGTACGGAGCGTGATGAAAACCCATGCCCTGGTTTCTCGCAATCGAGAATTTAATGAATTTCATGATACATTTCCCTATGTTACAAGTATTGTAAAATATTAAAAATGATTGTTTGTACCCACAACACTCAGGTTAGGTAAGTGAAGTACTTAACAGATTTGGATGCCATCTGTTACCACTCATCTGACATCAGTGGTAAAAACTGGGAATTTATTTCCCACCTGTTACAGTGGGAACCACTGGGAATTTAAATTTCTGCGTTTTATTTTTCACAGTATTTAATTTACCACCGAATATTTTAGTGGTAACAAGTGAGAAAAATATTCCCAGTAGTTACTACCAAGTACTCTAGTGGTAAAAGGTGGGAACAAAATCTCAGTTGCTATGCTACCACTGGTGTCAGATGGGTCGTAACGTAACAGGTGAGAATAATCCATTTGGATTCCGTTAATAATGATTCTGAGAACCAACTGATCTAGACAATTAAGTGATCTTATAAGAGTAGGCATTCTTTATTTATGTAATCCATACGTTCCAGGGTGTTTCTATCATTTCGTGCAAATTGGGAGAAGTTGGGAGAATTTTTTATTTTCATTTTTTTGTTGTGGCAATGGTAAGACTTACGAAAAAGAAACATTAATCTATAATACATTTTCAATTGTACGCAAAATTGACCGATTTATGAACAAAACATTTTTCCAAAAGAAATGGTAATGACGTATAGAATATGGGAATGAAAATGCGATGTTGGTAATGATAGGTCGAAAAAAGAAATAACGTAGTCGAAATTTTAAGTTTGAATTTTGAGATCTTTTAATGAATAACTTGTTATATTTGGAATATACCTACTGAAAATGTAGTTTTTGAATATTACTTGTTACTTTCAAACAGTCAGGTGCATGATAAAAAACGAGAATGGTAATTAACATAAGATGGTGGCAAGAATTTAATACTGAAATTCATTACCATAATTTATAGTTCATTACCATTCTCTTTAGTGTGTTACCAGTAAATTACGGTAATGACAAGAATGGTAATGACTTTTCCTTACCTTTTGTAGATTAACTCTTTAAAAATAAATGCAATTGCAGGTCCATTCATTCACTAAGCATTCGAATAGAATATTCATTATTTAAGTATTCACAGTTCAATAAAACACTTAAAAATTAATATCAAAACAGTGCAAATGGTAATGAAAAAAAACTGTACCAAATCCAAAAATCCGCCGTGATATATTTTTTCATAAAAAAATGGCAGACGTCCGTCTTGTTCACTGTTTACTAGCCGACTGAGGTGGGCATCGCGGACAGAGGGAACTACGTATAGAATAACATTCGCAATGCCTACTGGCCGATTCCGTTGTCGCAAACTATATATATGGTAATGAAATTATTTTCGTGACAAAAAGATTTTGCTGCAGTGGATTTAAATATTCAGTGTTTAAAACAGTTAAACCACCAAACTTTCATTCCCTTATAAATACTTCATCTAAATTAAGTGGTTGAATCAAAGTAGTACATGTAATAGTTATGTAATTCGCTCTCAAATCTGTAAATCTAGGTTCTGACCGGTGATGGTAATGAGTTTTTAGCATGTTTATATTTTATTTATATATTTTATGTTGCAATAATAGAATTAATTTTAGATGCTAAGTATACTTATGAACCTCACACAACATATAAAAAATATTTGAAATGAATTTAGGAGTTAGTTTATTTTTTATTTCAGC
>JALPQI010009484.1:0-38343 GCA_025490895.1 Thaumatotibia leucotreta
AGTAAGCATTATACTCTTTATTTTGTAATTTTTTTTTAGTTCATTTAATATTTGGTGAATTGTTTGGAGATTATTATCTCCAATAAAGATGACTTTTATAATTGAGAAACAATTTGAAGTGCAGTGAAATCAATGTCCTAGCTTTTATCACCTTGGAATCGTACCAAGGATATCGATTATCATTATCTTAAATGAACATGATATACGCCAAAATAATGACAAGGTGCAAAATTTATTAGTCTTTATAATTAACCTTTAGCACTTTGCACCTTATACATTATTGATATCAAAATATGCATTCCATGTTGTTTCTTGAGTGAGATGATTCAGAATAACATTATCACTGCCACACTCAGTTTAATGAGTTGACATTAACCTTAAAATTGCCATGTTATAATTATTTGTCAGAAGTATAGATAACATTTATTAAATACCAGACAGCATAAAACAAAGTCTACCAACAATGATTAGTATTAATTACTTGAGTTTTATCTCCGATGGGTCACTTGGTTATTGGAGACCAAAGTGTTTAAGTATTATGGAATGAATCCATTTTTTTTACAAAATATTTTGATCTGTGTTATATAAGTAGCCACTTTATACACTATAGATTATAAATATTAAAATTTAAGAGTTTGCATGTACCAGAAAAAAATTACGGTATCTAGTAAGACTGAGTGGTTTAGGCATCAGCCGCGAATGCTGCCTTTGGTCCGTTTTCGTAATTATGGTTTCGTAGTTACCTACGTAAGAAGAATTATTTTTCGGCGTTTCGTAATTGATTACCAAAGCGGAATTTATTTTCCGTTTTCGTAATTGCTTACTAATTCTTCTTTCGTAGTTAATTACCAAAACATATTTACTTTTCTTATTTGATAATTGATTACGAAAAAAGAATTTACTGCACTAGTTAATTTTCATAAACTGCCTATTACTGTTTTAGAGATATTTTTTCGGTTTAGCCATTTTCCATAATAATTTTTAGGCGATAGATTTCCACTGCTGCTGGATATAGGCTACCCTCAGAGCAAGCCTTATAGATCGTGAGCAGTCGGCATCCAATAGATCCCCGCTGAGGATTTTAAACAGAATAAAATGGATTGCTTGTATAAGCTGTGGCCAGAAAATAAGTGTATTCCTGTTGCCAGTGAGGTTTTTTGGCCACCTTGTATATTGTTAATCTTTTGCTGTGTTTTGTTTTTTTCATAAGACAACCAATTTTATTGGTTAGGTACAGTCAAGAGCAAAAGTAAGTGATCATTCTTGTGCGATTATAGACCTTATTCTATTGTGATAAGGCACAAGGTGATCACTTACTTTTGCTCTTGACTGTACATATTAGGACTTCCAATACCGGTATTTCTGTATGAGCAATAACGGGATCGCGGTATTGTTCATGCATAAAATATCGGTATTTAAAGCTATGTACTATATATGTACCAACAATAGAAAAAAGCACGTATTAATAATTTGGTACAAACTATATGAAATTTATTTTTCCATTTTGTGGAAATATAAAGTTAGCTATGAAAGTTCCGATTTAAATAATTTCATTTAAAATTTATTTAGCGTTCATGGTTATTTATTTAATTAATCGCAAAACTGAATTAATTTATTACGAAACTCCAACAAATTCCATTTTGTAGACAACTCAGCGACTACCTGCAAAAACATATTTTATCCAAGTTAACTACGAAACTCAATTACTAAAAAGGAATGAATTCTTTTTTGGTAATGAATTACCAAACAGTGAAACATAATTCTCGATTCGTAGCCAAATGACTGTTAAAAAAGAAAAATAAATTCCTGTTTCGTAGTCAACTACGAAACAGATTACGAATGCAGAAAATAAATTCCGCTTTGGTAATCAATTACGAAACGGTGAAAAATAATTCTTCTTACGTAGCTAATTACGAAACTATAATTACGAAAACGGACCAAAGGGAATGCTGACATACGTGGGTTCGAATCCCACCTTGAATGTTAGTGAACTAGGTATTTTTCTCTGGTAACCCTTTGACCATTTGATAACTCTGTTAACACGTTCGACGCCGGTGACACAACGTGTGTGACCGACAAAATCTGAATCCTATGCCAGTGACACACATACATGATCAGAGTAACCTTATTCTTATGCCACTAGCATAAATCAAGTTCTTCCTCCTATGCCAGTGCCATAGAAATACGAACGTTTTTGACACAAGTGCTGTGTCACTGGCATAAGAGTACAATCTGTTCAGTCACACATGCGTGTCAATGGCATAGGAGTTCTATCCGATAATTTTGATCGGCATAGTATTAGCACTTAGTGAAACAGTACCGGAGGCGAACGTGTTAAAGCATTCGATTTCGAACCTTACGTTTTTGTAAATTGATTTGATTTTGTTTTTTATATGACAGCAAATATGTTGCCAATACCCATTAAAGGGTTAAATGACTTATTATATTCATAATTGATACTAAATTATTTTGTTTTTTTTTTCAGTGTGATGACGACCCGCCACACTCCTACATGCAGACATTTGTATTAAAGACACTTGGAGACTCCTTCTTCGTACAGCATGACATCTTCCGTCTCTGCATTCACGATGTTGCCTAAACCTTAAGATCTAGACTAGCCATCGCGAATCAATGTGATGAGGCTCACATTCACTTTTAGTATAACTGTTTCAAACCTGAGCGTCCAATGTATAAACTTCCATAGACAATCCGATGAGCCCTATTGTGCCGTGTCATTGTGTATTGTGATTGTGAATTTGCGTTGATGACTGATTAAATGGAAGAAAATCGGTATGAAATGCATACAACTATTTAACTTAAAATCAGTTTTACAGTGCATGTAAAGGGTTTACTTCAATTTAATCAGTATCTTGTATATTTTTTTAACTGCGCCAAATGTCTCTCACTTGACTCGCGAGTTGCAATTTTAATGTCGATCAACATTTTTCAATATTCGTCATCACGCTGCAAGTGCATCTTGTTTTGGTTATCTAGGTGTAAGTAACTAGTAAATGAATTGCCCAAATGTGAATTTTTCAAATTTTAAAATCTAAGTAATTTGTCATTGTCAGCTTAGATGTAAATTAAAGCTTCAAGGGGCGTACTTTTCAGTTACATGTATACATTTTATAATAAAATACATTATAATTTTGTAAAATTTTGTTTTGTTTATAGGTTTAATTTTCTCATCCATTATTTTGCACATCACCTGAAAATAGAAAATGAGTAAAGGAAACTAAAGTTGATGCTAAGACAATCATGTATTAAGTAATAAATAGTCAAAAATTAACAAAAGAACCACTGAAAACAGGTACATTATTCACCAATCTCAGAATTTAAGACGCTCCTCCCTTTAAATCCTTACACTACGAACACTTAACAAGTTATTTGCATGCACTACTAACGAAACACACATGGCCTGGGGGCCCACTTGTCTAAGTGAATGACTAGGTTGCAAAAGTAGACGCTCCTGCTAGGCCTGCACGCCACAACCGACCCGAGTCTTCAAACCAAAATCACGCTTTATGTGTAGAAGATCCCTTATATTATAATACTGATTTGAAGGAGTAACAATTTGCAAAAATATTACTATTTCTCTTTATTAGGACTTGACAAAATTCGAGGATTATTTATTCCATTGCTTTTCCATGTATTAATTATATTATTGCTTATAAAGCGTTAGCAGTTAAAATAAGACTTAGAATAAAATACATTATGACAAGAATGAGGTTTTTCTTGTAGATTTAACACTTGTAAATTTGAAGTCGTTCGAACATTCGAAACTGCTAAAAGGAAACATCACACATTAGGGAACTATTAGTGACGAAGACTACAAAGCAGAGATCAAATTAGACATGGCAAGACCGGTTAGGTCACTTTTGTACATTAGCCTCAGTTTGTTGCACTGTTTCGCCAAATTTTAGCAATCTGACAATTCAATTGAAAGCTAAACAATTATAAATATGGCATAATATCTTTTCCTTAGCTGCAGAATTCTGAAGTTTAAATCCCATCGCAACTTTTAAATGCAAGTTACTCACTACTTTCAATATATTTCACGAAACAGTACCACAATATATCATTTCTTACTCAAAGATATCAATAGCGATACTGGAACATTTTAGCTGTCAATTTTTTAATTATCAAGCGATAAAATGTTATTCAAACATCGCCGGTCTAATGTCTGTGGTATAAAATTAAGTAATTTAATCACAACCTCCATAAACTAATAATTAAGAACATTCTTTTATAACTGAGCATTAATCAAATCAGATTTCTAATTTCCTTCACTTAAAAAACGATATCAACAAAACGTGTTTATAATTTCTAGATACTACTGGTAAACGCTATGAAGATATATTTGACAGTAGTAAGTTTTTTATTTATCGAGGGGATATGTACCTTAAGATTATATAGGTAATCATCATTTTAGATCATAATCAACCTCTAGTTATATTCAAAAACATCTGTCAAATGGACAATTTTTTGTTAGAAACAAAAATTCTGAGCTATTAAGATTTTTATCACCGTGTCGACTCGTATCGCACACGTTGCAAAAAACTTTTTAATTTGTGAATCCCACGCTAGATGGCGCTGTCCCATGTAAGAAAAAAAACTGGCCCCATTAGTAACATTATTGTTGTTAAAAGGGTTAGTCAACTCCCCTTAGTTTTTGCGTTACTATCATCTAGAAATTATAAACTGAGTTCCCAAAATTTAATAACCTCAAGTACTCCAATGGAAATGAGCACAAAAACCAAATGAGGACATTAGACCGGACTCCGCAATCCATCTTAGGAGCCGCCTTTCTTGCGGCCGCGCGAGCCGGGCAGCGTCACGCCGCGGAGCGAGCGCATCGCCATGGCGCGGTTGAAGTGTCGCTGCGTTTTGTGCTCCTCCGCTTCGCCGTTGTTGTCCACGGACGAGAGGATTACGAGGAGGACGCCCATCACCTGGAAATTGAAGTTATTATCATTTTACAGTCGTTTATATGTAGTCTAGGATAGACTCGGTGGGCTCACCATACCCAGAAAAATCTGTAAGCGGCGACTATGCGAGATTAGCACACTAACTTCCTTAGGCACTGGTCTCACCGCGAGCTACTAAGCTATGAACAAAAGATACGCACTCCCGTGTAAATAAAAGAGACACGGCGATACTCGCCCGGCGGTGATAGCTGATAGCTGGGCGAGTGTCGCCGTGTCTCTTTTATTTACACGGGAGTGTGTACCTTTTGTTCGTGTTTATAGCCGATAGTTCATAGCTTAGTAGCTCGCGGTGAGACCAGTGCCTTATTCATAAAAATCCCCTAACTTGGCAAGCCTTTAAATTATATATGGTTCGTCCCTTTCGATCTCATCAATATGCCTATAAGACCGAAAGAGACAAACAATACTTAGCGGCGTGTTGAGTTTAGGAGCGCAAATGAATAAGGGGGTTAGACCGGCCATACGCGGACCGCTTTAAGGAGTCAATTTGCATGGGAACTGCAGTCCGACTGCAGACATTTGTAGGGGACGGACTGCTTGAAGCGGTCCGTGTACGCACTATGGGTCAAAACCCCGATCTAGCTGGACAAAAAGGGTCACTTCGATTCTTCGATTCGTCTTGCAAAAACGATAGAATACACCCCCGTTGTCACTATCTCGTTGACTATTTTGCGTAAGAACCCACCAGTAATTAATAAATAATCTCGAAGTGTCAATAACAACGCCGTCGTACGCATTAAAATTATTCGCTTTCCGTAGTTGCTCAAGTGTATCGTATAATGTTTATGTGACAATTTTTTAAGTTTTTAACTATGATTCGCGAAGAAGATGGTAAGGACAATTTTTTAATAATATTTTTGTTGTAATTACTTTCAATTTCACGGAGAAAAATGCTGACAAATGTGATAGATATCAGATTTTTAGACCATATTTTATGTTTCATGGACCAGAAACTATATGTACCATGATGTACCATGGCTGTAATTTTTTTACTGTCTAGTGTCGTTTATAAAGTATTTAATTATGTACGTTTCAAACTGCGGGCGACCGCGGAACAAAGCGATATTAATTAAAAACTGATGCTAAGTTTTTTTTTCTGAAAAAGTAATAGTTATATCTAGACGGGAATTTTATCACAATTGAGTAAAATACACAAAAGCTGAAAGAAATGATCGCTTATTTGATTGTATTTCAACACATTTTAGTATCTACAAATGAAGTTACTAGGGAATCTGTACGAAAAATAAAAATGAATATTTCCCGAATTTCTCAACATCTTCAGGAAAAGTGGGTGTTATGTGGAAAGACAACGGAGCGTTTTGAAACAATGCCGGCAGGTATTGACTGGTTGAATGGACAAAATTTTAAATTTGCTGCCATATATTACCAGCAGCCATCAACATCACGAGCAGAGTGTAAGTCTCTTCCAGGTCCTGGACGCCCTAAGATTGAGTTTGAAAAACATCCAATAAAACTAAACGAAGAAGATTGGACGATTTGCTTCAGTCCCGTAGCACAGAAGAATTGTCAGTGGCTGCCCAGATATCTGCTAGATTAGCAGGTAATCGTAATGTAGCGGATATTGGACCGTGTTCCACAATAAAAGCGCACAGTGACGTATTCTAATATACTTGATTTTGTGCGACAAGTACGGGGTGAAAAGAGCTTAGGAAATATCAGTTTACCCAGTTTTGATGACTCTGAAGATGAAGAAGAGTAGGTAAATAATAACATTGTGATTGATTTTGTATTTTTTTGTGAATTAATACTCTAAAACAATAGTTTAGTACTCTTATTTCTGCTATTAGGTATTATTTTTACGTGCTATTTACAAAAATGCTTCATTTTACTTAAAATTAGATAAGATAAGATAAAGATAAGATAAAAAATCATTTATTGCACAAAAATAAAAGGAATTGGATGTACAGAGATTACTTAGGGCTGAGCAAATTATGCGCATTTGAGATACACAATTATATACAGAGTTACCAGGGGTCCCCACACTAGGCCAGGCCTGTACCGCGGGAGACCGAAAAAAAATACATATCATGCCTTGCGTGCACTTAGACAAAACAAAGTGAAGTAAAGAAAATAACAATAAATTTACGCGTTTGAAATATTAAGGGGAAAAAATTATAATTTGAAACTATCAGATTACAGAATGGAAACTATCTTAATTAAACTAATGTAACTAACAAAGCCTCGGTTTCAATATATGTAAGTGAAGAGAGCCAGTTGAATAAAATTTTCTTTGCAATAGTAATGGAGCTATGTAACAATACATTTAAATAGGAAATAACGGTATTATAAATTGAAAAGCCGAGAGCATCACCGAAACGTCTACCAAAAGCTGTATTTACTCTGGGTACCGGTAATCTAAAAACACGTTTGGCCAACAATTTAGGGAAGGATTCCATAGATAATGCAGATTTGTGAACTTGCAGGCATGTTTTGAAGATAAAGAGCTGACGAACTGACAGAACCTGAACATCAGCGTAAAGCCTGGTTGTCGGATATCTAAACGGCCTGTGTAGCATGACTTTCAGTACCGACCGTTGAGCTCTTTCAGCCATTAATAAGTAGGTTTTAGCAGCACTGCCCCAAACTGAAATACCGTAGGTTATAATTGGTTGACATAACGCTATATAAGTCATTTTCAGGGTGGTTAAGTCTGCCGATTGGCGAAGCCTTTTAAACAAGTACAGGCATTTCCTAATCCTTTTGGAAAGGCAAAGTATATGGGGTTTGAAAGACAAGTTTTCATCCACAGTCAGTCCAAGGTATTTTATCACTGCTGTGCGCCCAATAGAATCGCAGAGACAAACATTGCTATAAGGGCTGTTGCAAGAGTGAATTTTTATAAAAGGTGAGAAAGCAGGACTGGATGCCGCAGTTTTATGGAAACAGATATATTTTGTTTTGTTACTATTGAGGGTCAGGAGGTTACGGCGCAGCCAAGAAACTGCACAGTTCATACCTCTTTCGGCCGAGCCAAACGCACTCTCCCAAGATGTACCGTTGAAGAGGATAACTGTGTCATCTGCGTAACAAATTACCTCAGCATTTGGGATGTTAATATTGTGGATGTCATTAATATAAATTAAGAAGAGCGTAGGCCCCAGCACGCTACCCTGTGGCACCCCAAAGGTAACAAGTCTAGAGTCACTTTCGACAGAATCCACTTTAACGATTTGGCTTCTACAAGAGAGGTAGCTATCAAACCAAGACAATGACATGCCTCGAATTCCCATTCCCTCGAGCTTACGGAGAAGGATTGGCTTGGAGACAGTGTCAAAGGCCTTGGCAAGGTCTAAAAACACTCCAATACAATTCAAGTTGCTGTCCAGGTAGGAGGATACCAGTTTCACCAGAATCGAGATAGCGTCTTCAGTGGATTTTTGTGACCTAAACCCAAACTGTCTGTCCGATAATAAACTAAATTTTTCCAAGTATTTCACTAACCTCTTGTTAACAAGTCTTTCCAGTAATTTTGAAAATATGCTTAATAGCGAAATGGGTCTGTAATTATTTGGAGTATTTTTTGGTCCATCCTTGTGGATGGGTATAACTGAAGCTGTCTTCCACAACTCAGGAAATTTGCCGGAGCTGAGGCTAAGATTGAATATGTGAGTCATCGGAAGCAAAATGAATTGGCCAATATTCTTAATTAAAATACTACTGACACCGTCCACTCCAGGAGCGCAATGACTTTTAAGTTGCGATAAAAGGCTTTCTACTTCGGATACGTCTGTGGGCTCCATGAAAAACGAATCCGGGGGACCAGGACCTAACTTTACTTTCGCAGCTAAAGATTCCTCAGAATCACCAGTTTGGGTGAGTATTTTAGCAGCAAGATTTTGACCGATGGTCGAAAAGAAATCATTGCATTCGTTTAGGGATTGGGTTGGGTCACCAGGGGAGATAAGTTCAAGTGGTGGCGATGCTTTTTTCTGGATATTGCAGATGCTTTTAATAGTACTCCAGAGCTTCTTGGAGTCTTTTTTGTGTGATATTAATTCGCAACGCTCATAATCGCGCTTCAATTTTCTTAGGAGATTGTTGCAAAAGTTTTTATAGCGTTTATATATTATTCGCAGTACCTCATTGTTCGGATCCTGTTTTGTTTTTGAATGCAACTTGTCACGATGCCGCACACATCGAAGCAAGCCGGGAGACATCCATGGTTTCAAAGTAAACTGAGTCCTAGAAAGCCTAACCAATCGCCTATTCTCTTCTATAGCTTTTTTTATGACATTCATAAACCCCTCAACCGCAGCGTTAACCTCAGTTTCCTCCACAACTGGAGTCCAGTCTACTGAAGATAGGTGGTCGGCAATACCTCCGAAGTCCAATATTTCCCGCATTTTGCTTGGCTTTGTTGGTTTGGAGCAAGCAGAATCAATACCAATAGCGGCCATCTTGTGGTCAGTAACGTCAGAGTCACAGACCAAGCCTATAACTTTCTCCCTCGATTTAACAAAAATGTGATCCAGGCATGCTTTCAGCCTAGTAGGCTTTGTAATTGCAGGCGCCAGACCATGCTCTTCCAGAAGACACAAGTAGTCCTGAACGTTCCCTTTTTGAGCGTCAGTGTCAGTACTAAAGATATCTATATTTATGTCACCCGCTAATATTAGAAGTTTTTTATGTTTGATAGAAGTTAGAATATCATCCAGACCGAGCAAAAAATTAGACGTATTTGCAAAAGATGGAGATCGGTAAATGCCCAAAATTGCAGCCTGGTTCCTTATATCTATATGAAGACCACAGGCATCATTTAAAAACGGTTCAGTAACAGAGGCATTCCACGAGTTTTTAATGTAAGCGACCACTCCGCCGTTTTGATTAAGATTCCGCGTCGTGCAGTGACATACATAGCCGGGGATCTGGTTTATTAGTGACATCCCCTGTAGTCGGCACTCGGTTAGTATAATAACATCGAAGTGGACATCGAAACGGTGCAGGTTTACAAGAAAAGCATCAAAATTTTTGTTTATACTCCGAATATTATATGTAAGTATTTTAAAATTCATGCTAGGTCTAAACAAGCCTTTGCTGTCCTCAGGGTTGTCACGCTCGTAACAAGTTATGTTCAAAACTGCGTCAAAATCTTCAGCAATATCGAGTACTGACATTAAAAGTAAAGGAATGGATCTTTTGGAATGCATGAGGGCCCACAGAAGAGAAAGTAAAAACAAATAAACTGGTATACGTATATCCACTCAATTGCTTTTGGTAACTCTGGTTACCAGCTGTCACTCTTATTTTACATAGGAATAAAGCTCAACCAAAATTTCAAAGCATGTGAGTGGATATACAGCTTGTCAGGTGATTGAATTTTCGAATTAAAAGTGAAATTAAAGATACAGCTATTGAATAGATTTTCCTAGAATTGATATTAATTACAGGAATACTGGCATTACAACTGGGAGTGACTTTACATGAGATAAAAAGAAATAAGTGCCTACATAAATATGTTATTTCTAAGTTTACAACAGGATTCCGGGGCTCGATTAGAATTTTGTTGAATGAAAAATACAAATAAACGAATATAAAATTAATTGCGTATAAAGTATAACTTTCACAAAACCTTAGGCAATACGAAAAAATGCAATAGAAGTCCACTGAACCCAGATAGCTCGAAGTCAAATGGGGCCTTTGGGAAAAGCCGGATTCTGGATTGTGCGGTCCAATGGAAGAAGGGCGTCGCCGTTGCCATCAACCCCAGAAGATGTGGAGGACGCGACTTCCCTCTTAGCATTCGCCAACAGCTTGTCCAGCACAGCTTCATTTGAAATTTGTAAGACAGAACTGGTCTCGGATCGACGCAAGAAAATAGAGCCATTGGAGGTCCACGCAAATCTGAATTTAAGCTGATTTTTGACAGCACGAGCTTTACTGAATAATATTCTGTTATCTTTCGTAAGGTGCTCGTTTATATAGATCCGCCGATTTCCTCCCTGGAAACCCAGACTGGAAGTATCGAGCTCACGACGCACTCGCGCAGCACGTATGATCTGGTCACGCGGTGCACGTCGCGAGAGTGTCAGAACCACCGGCCTTGGGCGGTCCAGCCGAGAGTCTCCAGCATCGCCCCTTTTACCCACACGCCTCACGTCGTCCACGTCCCGTGGATCTAATTGGACGCCTAGCTTAGTGCAGATAACGCTCACGACCTGCTGAAGGTCTTCACCGCGGGCCTCTGTCAAGCCAGTAATTTCAACATCCTTCAAAAAACTCCGCTGCTCCTTAGCGGCAAACTCCTGACGCAGAGCAGAAACCTCGGCCCGAAGGTCAAGCACCTCTGCCTTATAGGACTCAACATCCTTAAGCTCGGCTTTCATTTCCGCGACTTCCTTGCGAAAGTCGGATATATCCTGGGAGGATTGATTTAAGGAAGCTGTGAAATCCTCCATCTCTTTTCTCATGGATCTAAAAACGATTTGTAGCCGCTCTAAGGCTGTTGTAAATGAGGATAGTACCTCCTTCGGAACCGGCATGTCCACTAGCTGCTGAGCGGAGTCCAAAAAACTGGAGTAGTCATCCTTGTCTACGTGCTGGTCGCCAAGTCGCCCCTGGGTCGTGTTCCGCACAGGAGTCTCATCATTCCGGATCGGCTTGTTGATTATTTTGCAGCTGGGACAAAGGAACTTTTTATATAATCGCAGAGTTTTATTTTCCTCACGTGACAGTTTTATACAATTGGAATGATATTTTTTTGGACAATCCGAGCAGAGAATAGTATCCCCGTCTCCCTTCCGCCCAAGTGGTTCTTCGCAACCAGCACACGACATCCCTCCAACAACGACTACAGGAAAAGAATCCGACAGTACGAAATAATTTTATTATTGATATTCACGCCCTCTTTTGGTCCACCGGTGCGTTACTGAACCGCTCAATATCCGTCGGGAGCGGTCGAAGCAGGGCTATTGCGCGCAAGGTGAGACTTCAGTGGTTCGATAGAGAACCAACAGATGTCACCACTAAAAAATTGCACGCAGGGCTTTAGGTTATGTCAATGTGCTTTCGATAAATTATGTGTTGAGAGTATATAACACAACCAAAGTGATTTAAAACACACGACACAAGATTTTCTATGGGACACTTTCACGAGTGGTTACAATCCGGGTCGCTGTCGAAGTTAATCTCACTAGAAAGTTAAACTCGCAAGGTTTTGGATTAAGGAGAACTTTACGAGATAATAATCACTGGCATCGCCGAGATAACACTTGCAGAGGACTATTGCACTGTGAGCCGTAAATTAACACTCTTTTTACTGGAGGGAAACTAAACTTTACATTAAATATATAATAAAATCGAGACATGACATATCAGATGTTGTTTATATGGCGCGCGCCATCTAGCGAAAATGGAAAAATTAAATCGAAATTAGATTTCCAGTTCAAATTGATCTCTTCTGCCTTAGTAATTACTTGTATACAAAGATCAACTTACACTGGTTTTGTGCTTTTTCTCTTTAATAATAGCAAATTAATAGTAATAATTGTTAATTTTAGTTTATCTAGGTAAACTCTAAGCAAACGCATATGTTAGAGTCGATTAACAGTGTAAATAAACGAAGAAGATTGGACGATTTGCTTCAGTCCCGTAGCACAGAAGAATTGTCAGTGGCTGCCCAGATATCTGCTAGATTAGCAGGTAATCGTATTGTAGCGGATATTGGACCGTGTTCCACAACAAAAGCGCACAGTGACGTATTCTAAGATACTTGATTTTGTGCGACAAGTACGGGGTGAAAAGAGCTTAGGAAATTTCAGTTTACCCAGTTTTGATGACTCTGAAGATGAAGAAGAGTTGGTAAATAACAACAATGTGATTGATTTTGTATTTTTTTGTGAATGAATACTCTAAAACAATAGTTTAGTACTTTTATTTCTGCTATTAGGTATTATTTTTACGTGCTATTTACAAAAATGCTTCATTTTACTTAAAATTAGATTTCCAGTTCAAATTGATCTCTTATGCCTTAGTAATTACTTGTATACAAAGATCAACTTACACTGGTTTATTGCTTTTTCTCTTTAATAATAGCAAAATAATAGTAATAATTGTTAATTTTAGTTTATCTAGGTAAACTCTAAGCAAACGCATATGTTAGAGTCGATTAGCAGTGTAAAATAATATTGTCTAGCTAGATCCGGGTTTTGACCCATAGTGGTACGGTCGGTCTTAGGTCGAGCTAGTCCACCCACTCACGAGGTTAGATGAATATGGCTTGAATTCCTACTACGCTGACATCGGTCGAGCTACACAATTGTGAAATAATTTAATTTTACTAAAGTCAGATTACATAGAACAATGCCATCACTCTACAATGGGATTCTGTCTATTCATAATCCAATTCCAAACTTCACACGAATGTGGTCGAAAGCAACACAGTGGTCACGGTGAGATAAATGTTAATCGCGCGATTCAGAATTTTTGTTACCTAAGACAGCGCCATCTAGCGTGGGATTTGCAAAACAAAAATGCAAACATGTACCCACCCCGAGTCGACATGCTGAGAAAAATCTTTTTAGCGCGATTCAGATATTTTATAACTTGAGACAGCGCCACCTAGCGTTAAATTTGCTATCTGAACAAATGTGCTCAAGACGATACCACGAGAAAAATCTTAATAGCGCGATTCAAGACTTTCATTACATTAGACAGCGCCATCTAACGCGGGATTCACAAACTGCACAAAATTTTGCAACACATGTGCTCAAGTCGACACGGTCAGAAAGATCTTAATAGCGCGATTCAGGATTCTGGACAGCACCATCTAGCGTGAGATTGGCAAACTAAAAAAAATTACAACAATTCTGAGGTGCTGATGGTAAGAAAAATATTTATAGCGCGATTCAGAATTTATGCTACAAGGAACAGTGGCATCTAGGTTCCTTTTCGTAAACGGATACATTTTAAGTACATACAACCAAATGGAACCTCAGGAACTATTTCAAGAGGCTATAAATCAAGTTGTAAGAAATTCCCTACAACTTGTCATTTCGACAAGCTTCTAGAATTAATTTCAATATTGCGCGGTGTTAAGAAAAGCGATATGTCCTTGGCACAATTGAACAATTGTTTTTGGGGGCATTTTCGAGCCGACGTTAGACGTCCATATGGTCGCAGGTGGAATGAGACGTCCACTTGTAAAATTAGTTGTAAACTGCGACCATATATAACATGGACGTCTAACGCCATCTCAAAAATGCCCCGAAACACAATTGTTCCCTTGTGCCAAGATGGGCAGGACATAGCGCTTTTCTTTACACCGCGCATTATAGCCAATTAAAACTTTGACGGACCAATCACAACAATTTTTAAATGGCATTGAAATTCATTCATTATCGCGATGCATAGAAGAGGGGGGAGCCTTGTCAACTAAAATTCAGGACCGTTTTTGGAAGGCAATTTAGTATGACGTGCGGCTTCCATGTTTTATTTGTTTATAGGTTGTAAAGTAATAGTCCCCTGATCGAATGTTTACTAGCAGTATCACACACTTACCAAACACACAATGATAAGCAGCGTGTACACGTGCACGTTCGCCTCTGGTATGTTCTCTATGTCCTTTAGCGCCGTAAGCGCCGGTTCGAAGTCCGGTCTCAAGTCTAATGCGTGCTTGAGATGTACCGCTGCTTCCTGAAAAGTGGTTAATGGGAATGTTAGAAACTTAACTTTGGTAGTTATATCCGAAGTTATGAAATTCGACTCTAAAAAGGCGAAATTTAAATTTTCTTTTGGGTGGTCAACTGAGTCAACTTATCTTCATTATTCAAACTCGCGTGTGGAAAGATCGTCGACTACAAAGATATGTATCAATTTATGGACCTTTTTACAAATAATATAATGCAGTGAACTGTAACTGATACTGTCCATCATCGTAAGATAAACTGTGTCAGTTAGATCGTGTCGTCGAGGTACTGCAGTGTGAACACTCACGTCAGGTAAACTTGGGGTTACAGTTACACTGTACCTGATAGTGTCCGTAAGCTTTGAATATCTCCCCGAGCGTGAAGTACTGCTGCCACGCGCTGCAGTCCGGCGGTTGCACCTTGAGCGAGCGGCGCGTCAGGTAGATCGCGTCTAGGTACTGCAGTGTGAACACTCGCGTCAGGTAAACCTGGGGTTACAGTTACACTGTACCTGATAGTGTCCGTAAGCTTTGAATATCTCCCCGAGCGTGAAGTAGTGCTGCCACGCGCTGCGGTCCGGCGGTCGCACCTCGAGCGAGCGGCGCGTCAGGTAGATCGCGTCTAGGTACTGCAGTGTGAACACTCGCGTCAGGTAAACCTGGGGTTACAGTTACACTGGTAACAGTTACACTGTACCTGATAGTGTCCGTAAGCTTTGAATATCTCCCCGAGCGTGAAGTACTGCTGCCACGCGCTGCGGTCCGGCGGTTGCACCTCGAGCGAGCGGCGCGTCAGGTAGATCGCGTCGTCGAGGTATTGCAGTGTGAACAACACCCGCGCCAAGTTCAGGAGCACCTGTGTATAGTGTGTATTAAATGATGATTGAAAGTTTCACGACGAATAGGATATAATATAAGGCTAAGTTCATATGTGGTCGCATGCGGCGATGCGAGAGATCGTTGTGTAAACTGGCCAATCAGCCTATGAGTAGGCGGCAAATTTAAAAAATGTAGGCGCGAAGAGTTGGCTGCCCATAGGAAATTGGAATTCCCCGCCATTGTCTACGGGCAAGCTAGTTGGTCAAAGTATAATTATGTCTGAGACACACCATCGCCCCATGTGGTTGTGAAGACAATGTCAAAGGATATTTAAGAAAATAAATTAAGCATTGCGGTTCTGTAATTAATTTTAAGGACAGAAACATCATTTATTTAAATCAATTGTTTTTTACACTTGTTTGCTGGTACTATAGTTTCGGTATTGAAAAACCGAACGAAGGAAGGGTTTTGAAAAACCCATCAATTTAGCCTTTAGGGGAAACATTGAGCAATACTAGAATTTTCAATAAAATGGCTAATGTAGAAAAATAAAACACTAATGGCAAACCCACTATTTTTTGTATAAAAAAGGGTACGTTTGCTACTCACGTACCCTATTTTATACACTGAGTATTACTTTTAAAAAATCTAGTTTTGGGCAATATTTTCCCTGAAAGCAAAGTTGGCTAGTTTGACGTAACTTAAGACATCGTTAATATTTTAAATTAAACCAAATGAAAGCTTAGTACCTAAACTACATGAGTTCGATTTTTACATTTGAAAACTAGGTCTGATATTTCGAGTACGGCATTGCATGCATGCCATTGCATTATGTGCAGTCTTTCTATAAGACAACAAGTATTAAGCCCACAGAAACTACGGAGCCATCACAAGTCATTTTCTTTATTATTTTAAATGTGATTAAGTTCCGTATAGGAAATAACCTCGAATACACGTTACGTTATTTCATTGAGGCTTCAAAAGTTATTACGTTGATTGTCGATTTGACTATAGCTGTAGCTAATAAGTAATAGTATTAAATTTCATGTTCAACAACCGTGACATTTTAAATATCTATTGACGTGATGCGCACTAAAAGCTATTTCAAGCATCATTACTTTTATGGTTTTGTATCCACGTGATTATTTAAACCATAAATACTGTTTCAAAACAACTCAGTTTAATTGCCCAGTGTGGTACTCCTACATACTTTTATTAGTTTTAATGCAAGCTAACCAAACGAATGATTAAATTACGGCTGAACAAATAAGAAAATATATTTTTAGTATAGTTCAGACAGACAATAAAACTGCATATTATATTTAAACGAGAAATTCTGAAAGAGGGCTTGGCTGGTGAAACCCAATAAGTCGAGATAACTATTCATTGAAATGACAACCTCACTAAGGGCTTGTCCATTAATCATGTCACAAAGTATAGGGGGGAGTCAAGTAAAAAACACCAATTATCACCATAGGGGAGGGGGTCATCGGACAAATCACTTGTAATTTTTTGTGAACAGCATCATAGCTAGTAAAAAAGATCTATACATTTTTATAACTTATAACACTTTTTAAACATAACCAGATGGATGTCAAACCCTGAACAGAGTTTTAACACTTCTCGGACATTTAATACCTCGTATAGTTGGCAAAAAAGTTTTTTCCCATCAAGTATTTGTGTAAAGTACGTAAATTGTAGTGTTATTAAAAGGACTACTTAAGTTGGCAATAAATTACACATCATATTGGGTCTTGAAAATATCACCAAATACCACCATGGGGGATGGGGGGTCTCAAATAGGCCAAAATCGTATTACGTGATTAATGAACAAGCCCTTAAGTGTCATATAGTTCGTATTTCAAATACCGAGTCGCTCGCCTTATCGGGTTTCACCAGACAACCCTCAATATATTGTTTGTGGTTTTAATTAATAGAACTTACTTCTGCGTTATAGGGAGACACGGCGAGGGCGCGCCGAAAGCACTCAATGCTCTGTCTAGTATCACCCTTGATCCTCCAAAAGTTGCCAATCTGGTTGTACAGCTGTACCGACTTTGGTTTCTCTCTTTTGGCCTTCTTCAGTCGTTTCTCAAGAGCATTTATATCAAGCTCCGTTACACCATTTTTGAAGGACTTCTTCTTTGTGAATATTAGAGCAACCTGGGGAGAAAGAAGGAAAGTTTATGTGATGAAAAATATCTAGATTTTATAAAAGACTTCATACTTCTTCCTTGTAAAAAGTTGTATGTATCATTTACTCAACTATAGTCTGTACTTTTTGAATTTTTTGGCAAGGAGGATTTTGTATCCCTTAACATTAATATAAAAAAAAAAAGGCGAAGGGGACGTCCAATCAAAAGATGGAGCGATGACATCATAGCTACAGCTGGCAAGGAATGGACTGTGAAGGCCCAGAATAGGGAAAAATGGATTAAACTGGAGGAGGCCTATACCTAAAGAGGGGTTCCTTCCTAAGAAACTAATAAAAATAACAAATAATAAAAACTCAATATAGGAGGAAATAAAACAGGCTTATATAATATAATATAATAACATTAATATACTTTGCAATACATTATAAATGTAGCTAAGCCAACATTGTATTCATTGCATATAAAATTATATGTAAGTAGTATAACACATGTACAAATATGTTGCAAATATAGTAAATTTTGTTGCTAACAGTGAATTAAATTGTGTTGAAATAAGTTACCTAAACCAACATAAACATCTTTGATTTCACTTGGCCTACTTCTTATCAAAATCATAAATGTGAAAGTTTGTATGTTCATGTGTATAAAAACTGACCAAAGTGAATTTTAAGTAATACAACACAAAATGTGGGAGCATCATTAGAAAGAATAAGTAATCTAAACTTGCCTAATTATTAATAACACTTTTGAGAAACAGGTCACAACCAACTACATGTTGTTTTGTTGGTTGTGAACTTAGATATATAAATTTTAGATTACTGCTCTCATAGGTAATAACCTAATTTTTAAAGAAGGTTTTTTTAATTATTTTTAATTAAAAAGACACATCCAGAATAATTTTGAAATTTATTTTTAGATTTATTCTAAAAAACCTGCTAATTGGGTTCTAGAACCTTAATATCATTTAAAAAGATACCCCACATGCAAGTACATGGAAAAAACCCATTATGCCCTATATCCTTTTTTTTGTTCTATTTAGTATAATAAGTTTGTAGCTGTTCATCCAACACATATCCTTGTCAAATTTCATTACTATAGTACTTACTAAGTCACTGTATTACTTAGACAGTCATCTGTGACAGACAGACAAGACAAATCTATGAGGGAGTTTTTTTTTAATGGTGGCACAACAAAGTGGCTCCACTCCAGTGATAGTTTTTGCTATTTTAGCTGTGGAATCCTAACAACTGCGGTCCTAACAACAGTACCTGCGGCTCTGGGACATTTGGATGACGGTGGCGCCTGGCCACCCCCACAAGGTTGTCATAGTATGTGAAGTTTACAGCTTTCCCACAGTCCAAGTACTCATCGTCAATGTCACCATTTGCCTCTGCCAGTGTTGAGTCATCCCCATTTTCAACACCAGATCTGGGTGACAGGAAAATAAATAAAATAGTATAGTCATTATATGAGAGGTTCAATTATTTTTCTTGGAAAGAAATATTTTGGCATTTTATTATAGACAATAAAAGGCTGTCTCACATACTGAATGCATGTTTTTTTTTTTTTTAACATAGGTTGAATTCTTTATTTAAAATTCTGTTCATAAATTAAATCTGGCTAACCTATTCTACATCTAAATATAGCCCTTCTAGTATTGTACAGAGACTTCTAGTATTGGCATTCTTAAATTGTTGGCAATTAAGACAAAAAATCTTATAAAATATACTAATCACAGCATTGCAAGGTTTATAAACAATTGAATCTTGGGGCACAAATGACATATTAGTTTCTTGGCCTACTTGAATGCACAAACAAGGATACTGTAGGCAAAAATTATGAAACTTAAAAGTAAAATACATACTGTCTTACTTACCTTTGCTGTTCATAAGCTTGGCAGTCAGTACAAAACATATCAAACCCATGCTTGGTCCATGTGTTCCCATAGTAGACAGTGGAAGTTATTATGTTAAATATGGGGTCTTCTTCAGTCATTTTTTGCTTATCACCATCATCCTATAGAGAAAGAATGTTATGCATGTTGTTGGTAGATAATAAATTACATCTATTGTACTTGATGTAGAAAGGATTCAAGAACATATATCACTGGAAATAATGATGTTAATAAAGTCTAAAAAACCATATGTAATTAAATTTTCGCTAGTACATCGCAAAATAATAATATGGACCCACTATTTCGACCACTTAGTATGCTACGAAAAGTTTTATTTTTTAAATAAACAAACAGTCATGTATGTAAATCTAACATTTTTAAACAACCTATAGGCACATAAATGCATTGGCCACACGACGAGTTTTGTAATATTCATCTTGTTGCGAAGTAGTGTAACGTGCATTGATTATATAAAAGTAGATTTTAAGAATAGAATTAACTGACCTGGGCTAAGGTATTGCCGTCGACTATTGTACCCTCTTCAGGATTGAGTTTCCAAATGTTAGATGTGCGTGAATTCGTAGCAATAATTTGGAAAGAAAATATGTACAGAACCAAACAAGTCAAGTACGGTAGGTCTCCCATTTCGACCATTCAATCCGGGATAAAACATGAAATCTGTTTTCTCATTTAGTTTTAAACTGAACTTTCGGCTGAAATTATAGTTATTAGGGTCACAATATTGAGAAGTTGATAATTTTATCACAACGAATGAAATAGATCTCCCTTCCTTCTCGTTATTTTGACAAGCAATAATAGCGATTTGTGACGTTCAGAAACTAGAATTTTGGGTTTTATGAAAACGAATACATAATATTCAATTTATTAACATCTGTTGTGGAATAAAACATATGGAAACGGTTTGCAATGTTAGAAAAATTATACTGATTGCATAATATATCACTTAAGACCAAAGATAATATTTATAAAGCGTCGCGCAATGAATGGAAAATATTGGTGAAAATGGCTTTTGAACGTTCTTGCTGTAAAAACCATCGACAATAAGGCATCGCTTACACGACTACTTCTGAATCATTAAAATTTAAATTATGAAAGTTATTTTCGCAACAATGAATCCAAGTAAAATATCGAATGCCGATACCTTTACATCTTCACAGTGCTTTGCATACGCAAACTACTAGCTGATGCCGAGTACTGTCGTGTATGTATATGTTGTACAGCCGAGTATGTTTCTAAATCACATCGTCTCGCAGGTACTTAATAATCTATTGTTTATGGTTAGTTTACCAAGCTGTCATGTCATGTCACTGATTGTTTTTGTAATTTTCTGATTTTACAGCATCAATTTTCAAATAATTTTAGTTTTTAGAGAAATATGAAAAATTATAATATACCATGAAGAAGGAGCGCACTGGCGACAATTGTCGCCCATTCAAATTATAAGTATCTCAACAACCTTTTTTATTATTTTACGTTTCAGTGGGATATTTGCTAATAATCGTTTGTTTTCTCCACAGCTCACCAGATTCTCAGTTTGACTGGGATAAGTTTCGAGAGGAGAAGTATTATTGTGAGTGTGGATCCATAATTAACTGGTTTAAGTAAATAAATCTAATTCGATTTTTAGGTTATTTAATTCCTATATTTCAATAATCTTTTCAGGGTTTCGTGGAATTGACAGTAGTCCCCTTGAAAGATAACTTAAGATACATAAGACTCAACGCCAAACAATGCCGTATATATCGTGTGTGCCTGAATGATCGATATGAAGCCAACTTTCAATATTGTGACCCATTCTTAGATATCTGTCAAGCTGACCCTAATACGTAAGTATTAAAACAAATAAGTTTCATATTAACATGATATTGATCAAAGAAATGATTGTTCGAAAACTTTGGTTTGCCATGTGTCCAGCACCACACTGAACAAGTAGAAGTCTGAGGAAATTGCCACAAGTGGCAGCTTGTTCAGTGTTGACGTGCCTTATCCGAGGCAAAAGGCCGCATGCCCTGCCCTAGCACACTAAGCTGCCTTACCCATTGTGGAGCAAGCTATAGGCAGTTTGCAATTTGGCAGTCCCAAACTAAAGCTGCAAACCAGCTTCAATGTGACATCAAAGGATGATACATTTGCTGATGAGCTACGCTATAAAATGATATTCCAGTTATTAAAAAGTTGCAGCTGTGATGTTGCTATAAAGAAATAAAAAATAAAGTAGCAGGCTGTCTTAAATTGTCTATGAACTTATTATTGTCTTACTGCTGATTGCACAACATTGTAACATTTCTTCAACAGGAGATCCCTGGAAGCATTCTCACAATGCCACCTAGCGGCAGCTCAGAAGATTGACCCGGACCATAACTCCGGAGAACTCCACATTCAAGTCCCTGATGATGCTGCACACTTGGTGGGCGAGGGCAGAGGTCTCCGAATCGGTATTGAGTTCTCTTTGGAGTCTCCACAGGGTGGGATGCATTTTGTGGTGCCCGAAGGAGAGGGATCTTTGGTTGAGGTAATAAATCTTTTTAAATGTTTAGCCCCTTTTCTATAAAACTGTTTTTTTTTTATGCTGATTGTAATTTGTATTTGGCTCAGACTCGAAAAAACATCACAAAAAAATTACAGATAGGATAAATAATTATATTAATTCTGCAAGCTGTCATGATTAGTGGGTACTACCCACCTTGGAAGGGCCGAATAACCATAAAAAAATTCAAATTTTTGTAAATTTGACTGTGAATTTAAAGGTGACCCAAGAGAACGTAAACATGGCAATGAGAGACATAAAACACGTGATTGGCCCAGATAACTCTGCCACCAACGTCATTAAGAAAAATATTAAAAAAAAATTTGACTTCTACAACATGCAAATTCTTTCAGAAATCGGCTCACATGTTCACTTACGGCCACTCTGCCCGCCTCTGGTTCCCTTGCGTGGACAGTTTCGCAGAGCCCTGCACTTGGAAGTTAGAGTTTACAGTTGACGAGACACTGACAGCTGTGTCATGTGGCGAGCTGTTAGATGTTGTGTACACTCCGGACCATAGACGGAAGACATTCCATTATGTAGTGAATACGCCGGCTTGTGCACCTAATATTGCTTTAGCTATTGGGTAAGTTTTTAGCAATAAGTATTTTGCGGATTTTGTAACTTCCCATAACAATGAACAAAATCAGATGTTTTGTGGCTTAACATAAGGATAGAATTTGGTTGTTTCTCATCCTTATGGTATGCTAAAAGTGGACCTCTTACTACCAAAGCTTGTACCTAAGCAGTCCTCAAAAAAATTATACATAATTAAGACAGATTGTTAAATGGCTGAGATGGTTACAAAATAGGAAAACAGTGACACCCACATTTAGCAATGATCCCCTATATTAAAAGGATTAGTTAGTGTTTTGTTGATAATGAAGATTTCATTTACAATATAAGAGGCATCTTTTTTATCATGAGAATTTCGTAAATGTACTACAAACACTTGCAATCATTTTACTTTATTTTTACTTTCAGACCATTTGAGACATTTGTAGATCCATTCATGAATGAAGTGACTCACTACTGTTTGCCTAATCTGATGCAAATACTGAAGAACACTGTGAGGTACCTACATGAGGCATTTGAATTCTATGAAGAGACATTATCAACTAGATATCCATATCCTTGCTACAAACAAGTATTTGTTGATGAGGTAAGTTTCATCATTTCATTCATTTTGCTGGCCTAAAATCAAAGTTAAAAATGTCTTGAAACGCAAAACAGGTGTCAGATTGCATCACTTGGTGCAATGTGTATTTCAGTCTTTCTGGCTTGTCATAGTATGTACCTGCAAGTCAAAAGTATTTAAGTAAATAACATAATTTAGCCTTTTTGACTTCAAGTGTTGAACAAAAATAAAACGAACACGCGCCGCGCGAGCGCATTTTTCTTAAATAATTTGTATAGTCGCTAGCAGATACATATATCGGAACGGCCAAAGTACCCGAATATGTACTCTAACGCCATAATTCAATAGCCTGTTCCGATTCAACGGCAATAACGTACAAGGTTCTAAGCTACGAACAAATAAAACATGGAAGCCGCACGCCATATTAAATTGCCTTTCAAAAACGTTCCTGAATTTTAGTTGACAAGTGTCACCCCCTCTTCAATGCGTCACGGTAATGAATTTCCCTCCGGTCGACATTGGCCACTTCCTAATTTGTATCTTTCCAAATTTGTCCACTCTTCAACCAGTCTCTTTCTTAACATGTCCACTTCCAAACTTGACTATTTCCTAACCAGTCCACTTCCAAACTTGACTATTTCCTAACCAGTCCACTTCCAAACTTAGCTATTTCCTAACTAGTCTCTTTCCTAATTTGACCACTTTATGATTAAATTTCCTAATTTGACTACTTCCAAAATTGTCTACTTTATAATTTACTTTTTTTATCAATATTAAACACGAATAAAATATAATAATGTTACGCCATGTGTACTGTAATAGTACATTGTGTATTAATGGCGGTGAATAAGAAATTACGAATGAGTGTGAATTATACAATGATACATACAATGTTTTTTAGAGTACACATGGTGTTACTTTACCACCCCGAGGCTATAATGAGTACTTTTCGTGCCTGCGTCGAAAATTGAAAGGGCCATATGTACTGTAAAACGTCGTACGATACACGTGCGAAGAGGTAATTCGCAACTCGTGTCGATTTAAACCACTCCCTCCGGTCGTGTTTCAATTTATCACATGTCATCAAAATAACCACAGAGTGGGTGCCCCACAACTCTAATCGGAGACCAGGCAGACCCCGTCGGCGATAGCGGGATAACTTAGACTCCTTTTTAACCCTTCGTCTGTGTTTGATAAGGATCCGTACAACAGATATTGAACTCAAAACAATTGATAATTTGAATTGAAAATCCATTGTACTGATCCTTAGCAACCACAGACGAAGGGTTAAGAGATTGGCCGGATGTAGCACAGGACCGAGAAGAATGGAAATGGAGGAATGGAATAAAAATATGTTCATGACCTAACAATAAATAAATGAAATGAAATGGAAGAAGAGGGGGAGGCCTTTGCCCAGCAGTGGGACACAATAGGCTAATATAATAATAATAACTTAATAAATCAAATGGCATGTACCTTATAGGGAACCGACTATCAAAGAAAAGGACGCTGTAAGAGTGAACAATTTGGGAAGTTAGCGATTCTGGGAATGGACATGTTAGGAAAATACGAATAGGGAAATGACTGTTTAGGAAGTAGTCAATTTTGGAATGTATAAAGTGACAATTCAGAAAAAGGACGATGTTGGAGTGGACGAATTAGGAATTGGACAAGTTTGGAAAGATACAAATTAGGAAGTGGCCAATGTCGACCGGAGGGATGAATTTCAATGTCAACCTATAAAAACTTAAACCGCCATTTAAAAATAGTTGTGATTGGTCCATCAAAGTTTTGATTGGCTATATTCTATAAGCATTTGTCAAAGATGTTGTGTCGACATAGGTATGCGCGGTGTTAAGAAAAACGCTATGTCCTGCCCATCTTGGTACAATTAAACAATTGTTTTTGGGGGCATTTTTGAGCTGGCGTTAGACGTCCATGTTATTTATGGTCGCAGGTTCTAAGTTCTGAACAAACCTTCAGCACTTTGCACCTTATACGTTGTTGTCGTTATTTGTGAGCACCCTGGCCGCTTCGATATATTTGCTGGTGACTGCATTTTGCTGAATCCCAGAGTATGATGGCGAAGTACTGTATCAAGGAACCTGTAGGCTATTGCCGCCATTCAGAGTTGGACAAAAAGTAATCCGATTACACCTTCAGATTACTTTCGTATGTGTACTTTGTAATCTAGATTACAAAGCACACATACAATATAGTACATTTCCTAACTAGTGCGGGACAACTGTATTTCGGCGAGAGTGAAAGTTGGAGCCCGAGTGAAACGAGGGCGACAATCACCCGAGTTAAAAAAAAGTTTTTGCACGTGTAAGGGACGATTTTTTTCATAACAAGTGCGTCAAAAAGAGAAATTACCGCGCGCGAAGCTTGCGGGGAGTTCGTTTTTTCGCACTAGTTAGGAAAATGCTATTTTCAGTACAGATAGCGCTTTTTTTACGCACTAGTGCGAGAAATCGTTCATTTTACGTCAGGTCGAAATCTTCGGAGGGCTATAAAATTATGTACTGCAAAACGTCGTACGATACTGGTGCGAAAACGAAATTCGTAACTCGTATCGATTTAAAGCACTCCCTTCGGTTGTGCTTTAATTTATCTCCACTCGTTTCGGACTTCATTTTTTTCGAACTTGTATCTTAATGTACTATTTCAGAAGTAATCTGAATACTTTTTCCTCAACTCTGCCGCCATTAGTTTCCATGGCAACACTACAATGTTCAACATGCTTCTAACAAGATTTATCCTTCCAGACAGAAGACGACGCAACAGCCTACACCACAATGTCTATTCTAAGCGTTCATCTTCTCCATTCTATCGCCATCATCGACCAAACCTACATCAGCAGAAAAGCCATGGCCCAAGCTGTGGCCGAACAATTCTTCGGCTGTTTCATTACTATGCAGAACTGGTCAGATCTATGGTTGGCCAAGGGCATTCCTGATTACTTGTGTGGATTGTATTCGAAGAAATGCTTTGGCAATAATGAGTATAAGTATTGGACGCATCAGGAGTTGCAAGAGGTTAGTATAAATATTCAATATTCTTCTATCATCTCAGAAACTAGCTGATGGTGACACTCACTACGAAAGTCTCTTTCAAAGTTTGTATAAATAATGGCTTATATATTTTTAAACCTGAAATAAAACTAAGGAAACGGATTATATCACGTTTATTCCTTATATCCCGACGCTTCGAACTCTACAGTGTTTGTGAGCAACGGGTGGGAGTAACCCTTAGATTCTCTCATGAATATCTGCCGTGTTAGCAGCAGACAATTTGTAGAACAGAAATTTTGAGCTAGTCTGCCTTAAAATCATGATTAGTAGGAACTAGAATTGTACTAGCTAGAAGAAATAAAGTTAACCCCGTCCCGTTAATTACTTTTCTACGCATAAGATACAAGACTTAGCAGGCTTCGTTTTTGTCGAATAATCTCAGCTGTATATGTGAGCGGTTTAGTAAAAACGTCTCACTTTTCGGTTGCCGTAAGGGCTCTTAGACATTTAATTCTCATAAAGGGACAAGCTAATTCCGTTCTTATTGAGAGACAAAATTAGACGTATTTACTAAAACGCATGTGTGGTTTGATTTAGAATGTCTATGATACAACAACCTACTTATATTGTAAGATTTGTTTTTTCCTCTCTTTGTTTATTCTTGTTTTTTTAGGCAATTAAAGGTTTTTTTATTTTATTTTTTTTATACATATTGTCTGTCAAAAAGTAGGTTTAGGTAGGTTTGGTTATATTGTCTGTTTGTCAAAGGTCTGGAAGATATCGCTTATTAGCGATAAGACCGCCTGTTGTCTACCACTGTTTTAGTTTTTTCTTTTGTTTTTAGTTTTGTTTGTTTATTTTCTGATGAACAATTATTATTATTATTGTTACAAAACAGGTTGTGACATACGAAGAACAATACGGTGGCATTGTTCTGGATCCGTGGCAGCCGCCGGCGAGCGGGGCCCGCGTGGATCCTAAAGATGTGTTCTATTTCCCGGTCAGGAATGTTCACACCATGTCGCCGAGATATATTGAGGTAAGTCTTGCTAATTTTGTTACAGTATTGCGGGCCTGCTACCGCCAACACCGAAGTTCGCAAATTTCGGATGTTTTGATATCTCCAATGACGCCTTCGTTGGAGTGACGGAGATAAATCCCCGAAATTTACGAACTGCGGTGTTCGCGGTAGCTGTAGCGTAAATCTGTAAAATTATTGTACCTTGAAATTTGATAACTACTTACATTATTATGTAGCTCTGTACATCAAATCAAAATAATGTTCATTCATATTAAGAATGTTACATTGCACTTTTGAATATCGTCATTATAAATATTAAAAGCTACCTCCAGTTCTAACCCTACACCACTGGTCCGAGAAGGTGATACAGTAACTAGTCAGGCGCTGAGAAACTATAAAACAATAGGAATTTAGTATATTTAGCACTACTTTACAATACAATACCTTCAAAACTTTTAAGGCTTTGCAGCTTTCACAGCCATCTTTGAACAAAAATATTGCCTCACTGGCGCCATTCGGCGGCATCAGTTAAATTAAATTGCGACTTTGTGAAGTTCTTCTTTACTGGTTTACCGAAGCTGTAAACCAGTGCCGCTTTCATGGCATTTTCCGGTGTCGAACATAATCGACAAAAGGATTAGCCTTTGCCCAAAGGCTACAAAAAATACTTGTATTTGCAGGTGATGCGAAAAAAATCCCACCTAGTACTCCGAATGTTAGAACAACGCATCGGCCAAGAACTACTACTCCAAGTATTCAACAAGCAACTATCTCTCGCTACCAACGCCGCCAACACGAAAATCGGCGGTGGTCTATGGGGGCACCTATTATTGTCCACGAATTTGTTCGTGAGAGCCATATTCACAGTGACTGGGAAAGATATGGCGGTATTTGTGGACCAGTGGGTACGCACTGGTGGCCACGCTAAGTTCCAATTGACCTCTGTGTTTAATAGGAAACGGTGAGTAATTTATCAACGAACCCTATACAGTGTGTGGCCTACAACCGGGGTGAAAATTTAAACGGTGCATTAATAAGCTGATCAACAATCATTTCCACATATTGTAATAAAAAAAAAAAACTTTCTTTTTTTAATTTTTTGTTCATGTAGTTTTCATTATTATGGGTTAATTTACTTGAATTAAAAGTTATCAATAACTTATCATTTTTGAATCAATGAAAAATGATTTTTTTTTAAACCGTAACAAATTAGTGTAAAAATAAAAACAAATGTATTGTTATGACTTCGTACCTGGTATACTATCAATATGTCTTGCGACTGACAAGCTACGACATCGTGATGTCAAGATCCAGTACTAAAGGTCCATAGCTTTGAATGACAATATCTCCGAACTTAACCACTTTGAAACACCGGGACCTTTACAGGATTATTGCCGATAGTCTAAGGACTCACTCATTTCATTTTTCTCCAGTGTTAAAGGCTACACACTGTATTGTCATGTATGAAGTTGTAGTTTACAAGCATACTGCCTGTGGGATCGTCCGATTTTATATTTCTGTCTCAATTAGGTTCAATGCAATAGATACTGAAGTTAATTGAGTCGCTTAACTTCAAACCCGGGTAAATCCACTCTGTCAATAGAGTTGAAGTTTAAAGAAAAACTAGCCAATTGCAATTGAATATGCACTCTATTGGTAGAGTGGATTTACCCGGGTTTGAAGTTAAGCGACACTTCAGTTCGTAGGCCTCTCCTATTAACTATGCGTATCACGTATTAGGAGGTAAATGCCGTAATGTGTCCACTATGATGACGCTGCTGAATCTTCTATCAAAGAGTGGTCCCATCACATCACATCATCAGCCTATGATAGTCCACTGCTGGACGTAGGCCTCTCCTATTAAGCGTATAAATGCTTTAGGAGGTAAACGCCCATAATCGCCACGCTGGGCAAGCGGATTGGCGATCGCAGTAATGTGTCCACTGTGATGACGCTGCTACCCATCATCAATCTTTTATCAAATAATGGTCAGTGACACTTCAATCCCTTAATCGACTGTTACGACACCCGCGGGAAGAGTTGGCGTGGTGATAAATGTATTCATACTACCGTCACCACACTGCCAATTTGTTTCAATATGTTTAATTATTATTAAATTCGTCTATAGAAACACAGTGGAGCTAGAAATCCGCCAAGACTGCGTCCACGAACGCGGCATACGCAAATACGTCGGACCGCTCTTAGTACAACTGCAGGAATTGGACGGCACGTTCAAACATACGCTGCAAATAGAGAACACGGTAGTGAAGGCTGACATAACGTGTCACAGTAAAAGCAGGAGGAACAAGAAGAAGAAGATACCGCTGTGTACTGGGGAAGAGGTTGATATGGATCTGTCTGCTATGGAGTAAGTTGCTTATTTATTTATGCCGTATGATCAATATAAGTTAGTTTTTTATATTATTGTTGGTTTCTTATATTATAGTTTGTCATCCTCCATAGCCTAATTGATAGTGACTCTGCCTACGAAGCTGGAGGTTCCGGGCTCGAATCCCAGCGAAAGCATTATTTGTGTATTTATTTATCACAAATATTTGTTCTTTGGCTGTCTATGTATCTATTATGTATATCGTCGCCTGGTACCCACATCACAAGCATACATAGTTTTTGATGAATATTGATATTGAAATTATCGCTCAAACCATGTCTAAGTAATACAGAAAACTATATACTATCGAAATAATAAAATTAACACAGTTATGGCACTGTTGGACCTAGTAAATGGTAGTATGGACTTATGAAATATGAAAACCACTAGCTAATATTTCTCAAAAGCTTGTAATACAAGTGAAAGTCTCACTTTAACACCATTATTGCATAAAAACTACAACTAATAATACAAGCGGAAGTCTCTTTCTAGTAAGAGAGATAGAAAAGAGACTTCCGCTTGTATTACAAGTTGCAAGCTTTTGAGCTACGAACAAATAAAACATGGAAGCCGCACGCCATATTAAATTGCCTTTCAAAAACGGTCCTGAATTTTATTTGACAATTGTCACTCCCTCTTCAATGCATCACGGTAATGAATATCAATATCAACCTATAAAAACTTAAACCGCCATTTAAAAATAGTTGTGATTGGTCCATCAAAGTTTTGATTGGCTATATTCTTTAAACATTTGTCAAAGATGTTGCGCCGAAATATGCGCGGTGTTAAGAAAAGCTCTATGTCCTGCCCATCTTGGCACAATTGAACAATTGGTTTTGGGGGCATTTTTGAGCTGGCGTTAGACGTCCATGTTATACATGGTCGCAGCTTTTGAGAAACAGTTCTCAAGTAAGTGGGTAAAAATATCTAAAATTATCTTTTTTTTTTCAGCGACTCTCCAGTCCTCTGGATACGTCTCGACCCCGAAATGTCTCTATTACGTAGCACCGTCATATCTCAACCCGACTACCAGTGGCAATACCAATTACGTCACGAGCGTGACGTCACAGCCCAGAGCGAAGCCATCGACGCATTACACAACTACCCAGAACCTGCGACGAGAAAAGCGTTGACGGATACTATAGAGAATGAGCAGACGTATTATAAGATTAGATGTCGGGCGGCACATTGTTTGACTAAGGTGAGTCTTATTGCTATATAAATAAAGGTTATAACTATCTATAGAGGAACACCTATAGAAAGTGATCAAAAATCGGGCGACGCAGTCTGACAAAGGTGATTGCGATATGAATAAAGGTTATCGATACTTTGCCCCCCATGATTAGTGCAAACAAAAAATGGCCCCGAGGTTCCGGCGACTCCCGGTGCTCTGGCTTTGGTAGCGGTCAGGGCACTAGCGGAGTCAGGGGTGCGAAGAATCTCCGGCGAAGATCCGGCTACCACCACCGACAACCTTTGGCCCTGGCAACACTTAACATGCGCACACTGCGGACAGACGAGAGATTGGCTGAGCTTGAGGACGACCTGAGCGGGTTACGATGGGACGTTATTGGGCTATCGGAAGTCCGAAGAGAGGGTGAGGACACGATAACCCTCAAGTCCGGTAACCTGTTCTATTTCCGGGAGGGCGACCAACAGTCCCAGGGAGGTGTCGGGTTCCTCGTCCACAAGTCCCTCGTGAGCAACGTGGTGAAGATCGAGAGTGTGTCGACTAGGGTGGCGTACCTTATACTCAGAGTATCCAAGCGGTACTCGTTGAAGGTCATACAGGTCTACGCTCCGACTTCTTCACACTCCGACGAAGAGGTAGAAGCTGTGTATGAGGACATATCAAAAGCCATGCACAGTCCTGAAACCTACTTCACCATCGTTATGGGGGACCTTAACGGGAAATTGGGCAAGCGAAACGATGATCATAGTGGGGCAATTTGGGGTTGGGTCTCGTAATCACCGGGGTCACTTACTGGCCAGTTTTATGGAGAAGGAGGGACTCTACATGATGAACTCCTTCTTCAAGAAGCGAGAACACAGGAAGTGGACTTGGATGAGCCCAGATGGTGCGACCAAAAACGAGATTGACTTTATCATGTCGACTAAGAAGCATACAGGGTGGTCCAAACCTTGACGTCAAAAAATTTTTTTTAGGTTCCCTACGTCATGGGCTATCAGAATATACCCCATGTATGTTAGCCGATTTTTTGTAGTTTTCGAGTTATGAATTTTTGAAAAATTTTTTATTTGAGAAATTTCGGAATGAAGAAATTTATTGATAAAAAAAAACTATCGGTTTTTTTTTAATATTTTCTTTTTGTAAAAGTATTACTACAAATAAAGCATTTACTGACAAAAAAATTAGCGTCCTCACTTTGATACAAGTAGGATAAAAAGTACAAAATTCAAAATTTTACGTTAAAATTGCATCAAATTAGCATTAATGTACGTAAATAAAATAAATAAAACATATCCCAAGGATTTTTGGTAATGTAAAGACTGCCCTAGACCTTAAACCTTCGTAAAAGCAAAAAAAAAGTGATACTTAATAATGAGGATTTTTCGGAGTAGTCGGTCAAATAAATTTAAGAAAAGCTTAAAATTTTAAAGTAGTAAAAAAATACTTGAATAACTACACAAATTGAGTTTTCGTGGTATTTTCTGTCTTTGTTTATTGATAAGAACAACAAAACAGACGAAATTTCACTTTATTTTTAAATTAAAAATTTAGAAGTTTTTTTTTAAGTTTATTTGACCGACTACTCCGAAAAATCCTCATAATTAAGTATCACTTTTTTTTTGCTTTTACGAAGGTTTAAGGTCTAGGGCAGTCCTTACATTACCAAAAATCCTTGGGATATGTTTTATTTTTTTTATTTACGTACATTAATGCTATTTTGATGCGTTTTTAGAGTAAAATTTTGAATTTGGTATTTTTTTATCCTACTTGTATCAAAGTGAGGACGCTAATTTTTTTGTCAGTAAATGCTTTATTTGTAGTAATACTTTTACAAAAAGAAACTAGTTAAAAAACCCAACATATTTTTTTTTATTAATAAATTTCATCATACAAGAATTTCTCAAAAAAAAATTTCAAAAATTCATAACTCGAAAACTACAAAAAATCGGCTAACATACATGGGGTATATTCTGATAGATCATGACGTGAGGAACCTAAAAAAAAAATTTTGACGTCAAGGTTTGGACCACCCTGTATATTTAATGATGTCTCTGTGATCAACGCGGTTAAAACCGGAAGCGATCACCGACTTGTAAGGGGCATATTAAATATAAGCGTCAAGCTAGAGCGATCTCGATTGATAAAGTCTACGCTCCGACCAGCACCGATCCAACTCCAAAACCCCGAGAGCTTCCAGCTCGAACTGCAAAATAGTTTCGATTGCCTACCCAGCGACGTGGATGTGGATGAGTATAACGACGGGTTTGTCGCAGCTGTCCATTCCACTGGGTCAAAGTTCTTTAAGACCCAGCGGAAGAAAGGCAACAAGAGGCTCTCTGATCCAACTCTAAAGCTCATGAAGGAAAGGAGTGAAATGGTTCTACAATCCCCAGAAGATGCCGCATCATATCGCCGGCTTAATAGACAAATCTCCAAGTCGATCACCCGCGACATACGCCAATTTAATACCAACCGGATTAAAGAGGCTATTGACCGGAACAAAGGCTCTAAAGTTTTTGCGAGAGATTTGTCTATTGGTCAAAGCTGGCTTTGCGAAGCTTAAGACTGGGGACGGTAGGATCGTTTCATCCAAACCTGAGCTTTTGAGTGAGATAGAGAGCTTTTACGGACAGCTGTACACATCGACACGAAGACCCATCTCCAATTTAGCTAACGACCCACGAGCTAAATTGACTCGACACCATACCGAAGATATACCGGACGTCAGCCTATACGAGATTAGGATGGCTCTCAAACAACTCAAAAACAATAAGGCACCAGGTGATGACGGAACAACAGCCGAACTCCTGAAGGCGGGTGGGAAACCAGTCCTTAGGGCCCTTCAAAAGCTGTTTGATTCCGTCATCTTTAGAGGCAAAACGCCGAAGGCATGGAACAGAGGTGTGGTGGTGTTGTTCTTCAAAAAAGGTGATAACACCCTGTTGAAGAATTACAGACCCATCACACTTCTGAGCCATGTCTATAAGTTGTTTTCGAGAGTCATCACAAACCGTCTCACACGCAGGCTCGACGACTTCCAGCCTCCTGATCAAGCCGGTTTCAGAAAAGGCTTCAGCACCGTAGACCACATACACACGCTCCGTCAAGTTATACAGAAGACTGAGGAGTATAACTTGCTTAGCGTTTGTGGACTACGAAAAGGCCTTTGATTCGATCGAGACGTGGGCTGTACTACAGTCTCTCCAGCGGTGCCAAGTAGACTACCGGTACATCGAAGTGCTGAAGTGCCTGTACGAAAACGCCAATATGTCAGTTCGCCTCCAGGACCGGAACTCGAAACCAATTCCATTCCAGCGAGGAGTAAGACAAGGAGATGTTAACTCATCAGACATACTTCGGTTTGCCGACGATATAGTAGTCATGGGCCATGACTACTATATCGTCGGCAAACCGAAGATGAGTAATGTACTCGCCATTGATGTTGATGCCAAATCCCCTCCAGTCCAGAACCTTGAAAACATCTCATGGCTGAGACCATGGAGGACTTAAGTACTATGCTCGATGATCTCAGTAGAGTCTCTGTAGATGTTGGTCTTAAGATGAACATGGACAAAACGAAGATCATGTCGAACGTCCATGTGATACCAACTCCAGTGAAAGTTAGAAACTCTACACTCGAAGTTGTTGACGAATATGTATACCTGGCACAAACAGTCCAGCTGGGTAAATCCAACTTCGAGAAGGAGATCAATCGTCGAATCAGACTGGGTTGGGCGGCGTTCAGGAGACTACGCAATATCTTCTCGTGCAATATACCGCAGTGTCTCAAGTCGAAAGTCTTCGACCAGTGTGTGTTGCCAGTGATTACTTACGGATCTGAAACGTGTTCGTTCACTACGGGACTCATTAGGAGGCTCAGAGTCACTCAACGATGGAGAGGGCAATGCTCGGGGTTTCTCTGCGAGATCGCATCAGGAATGACGAGATCCGCAGAAGAACGAAAGTGACTGACATAGCCCGAAGAATCGCCAGGTTGAAGTGGCAGTGGGCTGGCCATATTGCCCGGAGGACCGATGACCGGTGGGGTCGACGTGTTCTCGAGTGGCGACCACGCACTGGACGGCGCAGCGTGGGAAGGCCCCCCACAAGATGGAGCGACGACCTGGTAAAGGTTGCGGGTGTGCAATGGATGCGGACAGCTCACGACCGATCTTTGTGGAACTCTCTGGGGGAGGCCTATGTCCAGCAGTGGACGTCAATTGGCTGATGATGATGATGATGATACTTTGCCATTGACACATTTCACAACTACCCAAAACTTGCGACGAGAAAAGCGTTGACGGATACTATAGAGAATGAGCAGACGTATTATAAGGTTAGATGTCGGGCGGCTCATTGTTTGACTAAGATGAGTCTTATTGCTATAGACATAAAGGTTATAACTATAGTTAGGTAAACACTACCTATACCAAGTGAGGAAAAATATTATAGAATCAGACGTAGGGCGACGTATAGTTTGACGATGGTGAGTCTTATTGTATTGCTATGTGAATAAAGCTTATCGAAGCTCTAAACAGTGTAATCAACTATCTCGTGCCGTCGACGATATTCAATATTTTAGAGAATGAGCTAAGGCACTGGTCTCACCGCGAGCTTCTAAGCTATTAACTATCGGCTATAAACACGAACAAAAGATACGCACTCCCGTGTAAATAAAAGAGATACGGCGATACTCGCCCAGCTATCAGCTATCACCGCCGAGCGAGTATCGCCGGGTCTCTTTTATTTACACGTATCGCGTATCTTTTGTTCGTGTTTATAGCCGATAGTTCATAGCTTAGTAGCTCGTGGTGAGACCAGTGCATAAGGGAAAGAGCTTGTTTGACTAAACATGAGTCTTATTGCTATAAAAATAAAGACGTTACTCAACTACCTGGATGGTTTTTGATTGCAAATTTTTATAACGATTTAACGTCATATTTAAGTCATAATTTCCGCATACCTATAAGTTGGGACCCTTTAAACGAAGCGTGAAGAAGCATCTAGCGGGCCAGCAAGGCGGTGGCAACTAACAGGTTACTGTTTGTCTCCTGTTCGTTGCCGCCGCGATTTGGGCTCTACTTTTCACTTACGATCAGGTGGAGTGGAGCCACTTTGTTGTGCCAACATAAAAAAAAAAAAAAAATCTCAAACTTGCTACGTAATGTTGATGTTACTTACTTTAAATTACATCCGGAAATACTATGTATCCGGTGTCATGTGCTAAGATGATATGTAAAGAGATTTCATGTAGGTATTTATTTCACACACCTAGGACTGCAAACAGACTGTCTTTTGTTTTGAAACGTAAAATTGTGACACCAGGTCTTGACATTCAGCCACAGAAAAAAAAATAACCTTAGAACTAATGTCTATACCACCAGGTAAAAGAATACCTCAAACAGATTTTAAAAAAAGTTAGGCGCGAATATTTTTTTTTTACGATACTGTACTATTGGTATATTTACAAATGAAATAGTATGGTTCGGCGAAATCAGTGCGTTTTATTTCATGGCAAGTTTGAGAAAAGCACTATACAAATCTCGGCGAGAAACAGGGTTACAGGCCGCGTATCACTATCTACTTGGCCTGTAACCTTTCGTTTCCCGTCCTCTATAGTAATGTACTATTATATCACGAAGTTATTTTTTGTGTAACAACTTTTGGCAGTGATTAAAGTCGACAAATCAAAATTATCTAGGAGCGATACGTGCCTAATTTGTATTAAATATGACCCCTTTTTCTACTGTCAAAGGTTTGTTGGACGAAGCTGGTTGCAGATTTGATTTAAGTTTTGTTCACACTAGCGATTCACTTGGGCGATTTAAAAGCGATTTCTATACAACAATTGCACGCGGCGATATCGCCGCGAGTTCGCCGCATGTAATCACTATTACATAGTATAAAATAAAGTCGATTTTTCTGTCCCTATGTCCCTTTGTACGCTTAAATCTTTAAAACTACGCAACGGATTTTGATGAGATTTTTTTTAATAGGTAGAGTAATTCAAGAGGAAGGTTTTTATGTAGGTATAGTACCCGTGCGCAGCCGGGGCGGGTCGCTAGTTTTATATATAAATCGCCCAAGTGAATCGCTAGTGTGAACAGGCTCTAAGTAAGTGGTTTTGACAATGCTTGTGCTAATGCCTTCTATTTTTGCATACTGGATAATCACCAAATTAAAAAGTTCTCCAAGATTCCCGATTTGTTTCCATCATTGGTTTCCTCAAATCCTACTTTCTGAATGCAGATTCTTGTAAATGAATGAAAATTACCAAAAGCGCCGTACATGTACCTATAACAATTGAAGAGATCCCTCGGTTTCTCCAAGATCCCATCATCAGACCGCAACTTGGTGCCAACGGGACCATCTCGGGGTAACACGTTCGATCACAAAAAGAAATTTTAAAATCGGTTCACTATTCTCGGAGATATCGAGTAACATACATACAACAAAAAAAAAATTCAGTCGAATTGAGAACCTCCTTCTTTTTTGAAGTCGGTTAAAAAATAAGATTATATTATTGGATTTATTTGTAGGTGGCGAATGCAATGATCAGCTCCTGGGCGGGTCCCCCAGCCATGCTGACAATATTCCGCAAGATGTTTGGATCGTTTTCAGCGCCGCATATCATCAAGCAGAACAATTTTGACAACTTGCAGCATTACTTCTTGCAGAAGACTATACCCGTCGCTATGGCAGGTAAGATGCAAGTTTCAACTTTACAGAATCTTACAATCTGCCTCAAGAGATGGCGTGGTTAACACGTTCGATGCCGGTGACACGCATATGTGACCGAAAAAACTGTACTATTATTCTTACAAGTAATATTATTCTAATGCCACCAGCATTAATCAAGTTCTCACTCCCATGCCAGTGGCATAGAAATACGAACGTTTTTGACACAATGCTGTGTCGCCGGCATAGGAGTACAATCTTTTCGGTCACACATGCGTGTCACTGGCATAGGATTTCAATCAGATAATTTCGATCGGCATAGTATAAGCACTTAGTGAAACAGTACCCGAGGCGAACGTGTTAAAGGTCTCTGCCCACTAGACCGTACCATACCATAACCGTAACATGAACGTATGAGACAAAAAACTATTCTTTGTATTGAAAAGTATGAGACGGTGTTGGCCGGCGCCGGAACGTCCTAGTGGGCATAGTCTCGTACTTTTCAATACAAAGTATAGTTTTTTGTCTGATACGTTCATGCTACGGTCATGGTATGGTACGGTCTAGTGGGCAGAGACCTTAAAAGCTAGATATATCTTGTACTTGTCTTGTGTGTTGTTGTGGTTGTTGGTTGGTTGTTTCACGAAATCTGTCTTGTTTTATTTTATTCCAGTCTTAACTTTCTTGCAATCACGTACGATTTTATATGAATCAGCCGTTCGAATCTTCGATAATAAACGCGAAAATGCAGATACATTATTTTTAATTTCGTGTATGCATATTATTTTACTGTTTAGCAATTAATTCATATCGAGCGTTATCCATAAATATAAAATATACCATTTTAATTATTTTGTACATAC